>BLSH010507522.1:427130-442611 GCA_018402905.1 Glandirana rugosa | reverse complement strand
CTTTCCCCCATCCCAACCCGGTGCCTAGGTACACACTTACCTGTGACCCTCGACACCGAGCGGAAACCACGGGGGTACACGCCAGCACACTACAACATGGGTCTACTTTAACTGAAGAAAAGAAGAGTTTACCTCGAAAATCACCATAAACTAGTGGAGACACCAAAGAATATAAAACGCGATATTTGTTTTTTTCGCTGTTAAACTTCTTTTTGATAAATGAAAAACGATATCATATATAGGTTTTTCACACACAAGAAAAAATGTATAAACACCATTTCAGCGTTCGCCGCATATAACTAAACGCGTTTTATTCGTACGTTTAATCGACTTATTATTTCTTTGCTGCACCTGAATATGTACTGTTTATGCTGTTGTTTTACCCTTGCCGGATACTGGCAATAATAAACATTATATTTGAAAAAAAAAAAAAAAAATGGCATAAATGAATTTGCATGCTTATTTTGCGCAAATCAATATACGCCGCTTGCGACTTTACCACAAATATGTAAAAAAGAACACACACTTTTTGGATATATACTATAGCAAAAAGTAAATAGTTTTTCTTCAAATTGTCGCTTTTTTTGTTTATAGCGCAAAATATAAGAAACCACAGAGGTGATCAAATACCACTAAAAGCTCCATTTGAGAAGAAAAGAAGTCAATTTCATCTGGGTACAACATCACACGACCGCACATGGGGGCACCAAAGGCGAGCCACAGCTCCCAGTGTCCATTCACACATGGATCCGTGGCCCAACCCTACCCCCTTTCCTCAGCAGCAGCCGGAGCCAATGGTGCCACACTGCTGTCTCAGCCAATGAGGGGGGCATCCCGGGCAGCCAAGACACTCCTGCAACATTGCTAGATCTAGATGGGCTTAGGTAAAGGTACATATTAAAGGGGCATGCATAGAATACATTAAGATACAAAACATTCTGCCTTTCTAACCCGTTTAACAGATTGATTGCATGAGTTCATGTCTACACAGCCACGTCACGTGTTCTGGTCCTTGTATTATACAGCCACTGGACAATTTGAGGGAAGCTTATCACATGGTACAAATCACATCCATCAGTCTTCCAGAGTGAGCACACCATTGTCTGAGCAGATGTGAGCTCATCAGAAGGTCCCTTTAGACTACAGGCCACACTGCCCATACACTTAATTTAATCTGGCTCCTGATGAATCAATAGCACCATCAGTGCACCCAACATGCTTTGATTGCTAAGGAATGGCAGAAAATGGTTAGCTGAATGTTAAATGCATTCAGACAGGATGCAGTCACTGTTCATTTAGAGAGCCAGTGGGACCAATCTCGTCAAACAGCCACAACGGGAGATTCATCCATCCACATTGTATAGCATGGAGGGAGAAAATCTGTTAAGATTTATTTATTTTTTGCAAGAAAAATAAAGTGCCACACCTCTGCCCCTCAGCAGTCATTGGTTGCTGGGAGCTCAGGCATCTGATGTAAAGGAACACTGATGGGGCAAACTGATGGGAGCCTTCTGTTGCAGAAACTGGATGCAAGGTGGCACTCTAAGGGGACACACACACACACACTAGTCAAAGCGGAGCTCCACCCAAAAGTGGAAGTGCCGCTTATCTACTTCCTCCCCTGAAAGGTGGCAAATGTCAAAAACAGGTACTTGCTCCCACTTCCGTGTAAGGGCGCCGCGGCGACCTACGTCATTTACAGCCCCTGCTGCTCCTCCCCCCCCCCCCCCGCCTTCTGGAAGACCGGTACTAGAAGACAGTGGGACCATTCAGAAAGTGCAGCGCGGCTCACGCATGTGCAGTAGGAAACAGACTGAAGCCGCAAGGCTTCACTTGCCATCTCCCTTAGTAAGGATGCTGGTGCCTGCAACCAGCGCTGATGGACGGGTCGGCTTCAGGTGCCAACATCGCAGGCTCCCTGAACAGGTAAGTGTCCTTATATTAAAAGGTCAGCAGCTACAGTGTTTGTAGCTGCTGACCTTAATACAGGCTGGAACACCGCTTTAAGGCTTCATACACACGGACGTTTTTTGACGCCGGCGTTTTCTGGCGTGTTTTGCAGCTCTCCATGTTAGTCAATGGCCCCATAAAAACGTTGGCGTTTTTGAGCTGTAGATGACATCGGCGTTAGTGAGCTGAAACTAGAACCCCCAGCCATCACGTTCTGAGGCTGTAACGTTTTGGCATTTTTTGACGCCGACGCCACAATATGCCAACAAACGCCACCTATTATTATACCGGCGTTTTCCGGCGTTTTTTGACGCCGATGTTTTTAGGTTGAAAAATAGCAGAGGGATGATTTTTTTAAAAAAAACGCCTATTGACGCCGACGCTCACTAACGCTCAAAAACGCCGATGCATAAGCCCGAAAAACGCCGACTTTTTTTCCTTGACGTCGGGCCCGACGTTTTGTTTATTTTTTTTAGAAACGTCCGTGTGTATGAGGCCTAAGGGGGCACCTCCAATTTACATTTACAGATTACCACCAGCGTGTGGAGGAAATAGTAACAAAAGTGACAGAGCGAGGCTCGTGCTAAAAATTAAAAAAAAAAAAAAAAAAAAAAAAAAAAAGTAGACGCCTACATTCTTTCATGGCAGACGAGATTTAGACCTCAGCCAGAAGAAAATTGTGACTAGACCTCCTTGAATTTGAATCCAGTACCCCTGATATAGAGTATCGCCCTATTATCAGATTTTCACACAGGTGAATGGGCCAGATCCACCCATATGGAACAATCAGTGCCTGAAGTTTGGTGGTTAAACCTGAACCATTGCCCTCACTGGAAAGGCCAGCAGTTAGATACACCACCCCCCCCCCCGCCTCATACTGTGGGTACATGTAGTGCAGGACCAGCATGACAACAGTGATGTTTCAGGAAAATACCACAGCCCCTCAGACAGGACAAGCCTTAGAAGCCCCCAGATCCCTTCAGGAGTCCACAAGGGCTTATGGGCTGGAGAAGTACACAATGGACTACAATCCAGATGTCCCATTCACAGATCACTGTGAAGGAGGAGAATATATGACATAGCTGTTGGGCAGAGACAGCGACACCAAGTTATAAAATCAGGATTCTCCAGGGACAAGCGGCCTGTGAATCAGGCAAATTGGGAGGGGAGTTGGGGTTGGGAAATGTAGCCATGTTTTGTGTAACACCCTAAAAAGTTGCATTTCCATTGATTTTGGTGGGCTACTCAACATGTGTCCAGTATGGCACATAGGTGTGAACAGGCCTCAGCAGTCCTGTAAAGCTCTAGTAATAAAATCACTTTAGACCAGGGTTTCTCCAGAGGTTGCTAGGGGTTCCTTGAACAATGGTCAATTGCTAACTCAGATAAATTCCAAATGATCTTATTGATCTTTTTAGCGATCTGTAATGGGGTAATTCTTCCAAATGACCACAAGTGTAAGGAGCATTCGTCCCATTGACCATCACACTAATGTATCATGAGTTGTAGATTTAAGTTTCAGCAGGTATTTGAGACCGGAGAACCATTTCAAGAGTTCCTCTGTGTTGAGAAAGGTTGCTTTAGACAATGGCATGCTGATCAGAACACATTTTAAACCCATATAAAAATAGGCAAAGATGTAATACCAAACTAAACAAAACTATTTAAAGAAACACCAAGAGCTACACCTAGAGCACTCAGACCAGGGGCAATACACAGATATCAGAAGCTTTGTCAGGCCTGGGTAAAGTCTGGAGCTCTTGATGAATGAAGCCAAGTACACAAAAGGTAAGAAAATTGGATGAAAAAAATACTGCTTTCAGAGCAATCCTGAAGTTGGGTGGTTAAACCTGAACCATTGCCCTCACTGAAAAGGCCAGCAGTTAGATACACCACCCCCCCCCCCCCCCATTAGCCTCACACTGGGTACATGTAGTGCAGGACCAGCATGACAACAGTGATGTTTCAGGAAAATACCACAGCCCCTCAAAGACAGCACAAGCCTTAGAAGCCACCAGATCCCTTCAGGAGTCCACAAGGGCCCTTCTTACGCCATCACCCCACACTTAGGAGACCTTTACAGGCCAATATCAGCAGGCTGTGGGGATACTCTAGAACCTACCTCTTCACTCTGCAGAAGCCATAGGAACTTCCAGGTAAACTAGGAATCAACAGGCCCTTCATACCCAAACACTGTGGCCCTAAGGGGTTCCCTTCACTGCAGCACCCTGCAGCAGAAGCCTTTTAGGGATCCTCCAGGGACCCCCCACTGAAATACAGAGCCCAAACCACAAGAAGCCTCTATGCAACTCATGATTCACTGGACCCCTTCCATCCCCACATTACTTCCAGGGGGACCACACACTGTCCATCCCACACACTGCTTCCAAGGGGGACCCCCCCCCCCCCACACACACTGCTTCCAAGGGGGACCCCCCCCACACACACAGCTTCCAGGGACACACACACACATTGCTTCTAGGGACACACACACACACACACTGCTTCCAGGGACACACACACACACACACACACACACACACACTGCTTCCAGGGACACACACACACACACACACACACACTGCTTCCAGGGACACACACACACACACTGCTTCCAGGGACACACACACACACACACACACACACACCTTCCAGGGGTGGGGGACCCCCCACACACGCACAAAGTCCATCTCTCCTCCTTCCAGAGGCCCCAAAGCAGAGCACACCTAGGGACCCCATACCAGCCTTCATACACCAGTAAGCCCCTCACCCATAAAAGGCGCTCCATACTCTTCAGGGGCCCACAGCAGTTTCCAGCCACATGCTGTAACACAGAGGACCTTTCCGCCTCACACTACAATATCGGATCACCCCATACCCTCCACCTTTCCCGGATAAGACCACCGGGCCCGGCACTCACCGTCTCTTTCTACGGCCCAGCCGGTCACAGCTGCATATCTCTCCCCTGCAGGCCGCACACAGGCCGCTCCGGAGACTCCCAGGGGCTCTTTAAATACGATCTATAAATACTCCGGCCGCTCTGCCTGACGTCACCGCCAATCCACTACGTCCATTGGCCAGCGGGAGGGCGCTCTGCCCCAAATGCTACGCCTCTCCGCATCGGCGACCCCTCCCGCTGAGCGGCAAACCACGCCTTCTAATACCGCCGAGAAGGAGCACTTTACCAGGTACCAGAGCGCGCCGAAGGCGTTTGCGAGGGCAGGCGGGAGCGAGCGAGGAAAAGTGAGCATGCGTACTGCGAAGGGCAAAAACCGCTTGTGGGAAGAGCCGGTGTGGACCATAGTTACCAGTAGTCGCTTATTGGGGCCTATCACCAGGTCTTTCTAATAAAAAAAGACCTGTCAAAGTAAAAGGACACATTGACGTGTAGTAAAGGGGACCTGTAACCAATGACAGCAAAGGCCTGTACACACGAGGCGAATTTCGGACAGGAACTTTCGTACGACACGACAGCCTGTCGTCCGAAATTCTTACCGTTAGTAAGCTCCTTTCAACAGCCAATTTACATTTTTTGTCAGACAAAAGCTGGATGTGCAGTCTGGTAAATTTTTGTCGTACGACAATGCAACCTCTGATTTTCGGATGGTGTGTACAGAAATGACACGCAAAAGTCGAAAGTACAAACACGCATGTTCGGAAGGAAGGACCCAGAAGTGTTCGGTCGTGTAAACTGGTGATTGAAATTCACAATTAACATTCATTAAGCAGCAAATGAAATTACGAAATGCAGCGCACATTATCATCTTTTTAATGTTTTTTTAACCACTTGCCGACCGCAGGTTGACGGCGGCAAGGTGGTTCGTTATCGCAAATCGCCGTCATATGACGGCGGCTGCGATAACGCGCACTGAGCGCGCGCCGCCGGAGGCGCGCCCACTGTGTTCGGGGGAAGGCCAGGGAGCGGCGGCTTCGATTGCCGCCGGCTACCCGCGATGACCCCCCCGGAGTGAAAGAACGGAGGTCCGTGTATGTAAACACGGACCTCCGTTCTGTGAGGGGGAAGGGCTGTGATCACAGCCTTCCTGTATATGGAGGCTGTGACTTCTTCCCTTCCCCAGCCAGGGCAGTCCCCCCCCCCACAGTTAGAACACGCCCAGGGAACACAGTTAACCCTTAGCGCGCCCCCTGCAGGTTGACCCCTTCACTGCCAATGGCATTTACACAGTAATCCGTGCATTTTTATAGCACTGATCACTGTATAAATGCCAATGGTCCCAAAAAAAGTGTCAAAATGGTCCGACATGTCCGCTGAAATATCGCAGTACCGCTAAAAATCGCAGATCGCCGCCAGTACTAGTAAAAAATAAAAAAATAAATAAAAACCCCAAAAATGAAATTCTCATCATCCGTAAACGCGGCCACTTTTGCGCAAACCAAACGCGGATTGCGATTTTTTTTTAATCGCAAATATGAGGAAGAATATAAAATTGGCCAAAAACAGTGAAAAAAAAATTTTTATATTTTTTTTTGGATTTGTTTTAGCAAAAAGTAAGAAATTTGTTTTTTGCAAAATTGTCGCTCTTTTGTTTATAGCGGCGATCAGAAATGACGCAGCGGTGATCAAATACCACCAAAAGAAAGCTCTTTGTCTGAAAAAAAGGACACAAATTTCGTTTGGGTACAACGTCGCACGACCGCGCAATTTTCAGTTAAAGCGACGCAGCGCCGAATCGCAAAAAGGGCTCCGGTCCTAAAGGGGGAAATCCTTCCGGGGCTGAAGTGGTTAATAGCGAAATTAGCAGAAGCGGCCCAAAGGGTGAAGCACCAAAAATGAACTTCCTCTTTATACTCTCCTAGTACGTCACTACGTTCGCCTTTGTCAGATGAAAAATTTCCGATAGTATGCGCTTCTGACAAAAATCAGATGCTCGGTCATCCGAAAATCAGACCGTGTGTATGAGGCTTAAGGCTGTTTTCACACCGAGGCGCTTGAAAACTGCTCATAAAATGCTGGGCGCTTTTGAGGCGGTAGCGATGCGCTTTTTTGAATGTCACATGACTCAAAAGTGTCATAACCCCTAGGAACATCCATGTCCTGTCTGTTTGCTTACCTCTTGGTTGTGTCAGCCTAGAGGCTGTGCTCATCACCACCTGTGGGCGAAGTAATCTCCTCTCAGTGAACTCCACCCGTCTCCAATTAAGGAAACACTATTTAAGACCATGTGCTGCAAAGCCTCCTTGCCGATCAAGGTTGTGTGTGTTTGGCTTTGTGTGTGGTTGTTCCTGTCGTATGCTCTGAGTCTATTTCCATTTACCGACTTTTGGCTTCTGACTATCCCTGCCTGCTTGATACACTGCCCTTCGTCTTGTTCTCTGTTTCTCCTGTCTGCTTGATGCCCCGATCTTGGCGTGCTCTTCCGTCTGTCCCTGTCTGCTTGTGGCCCCGACCTTTGGCTAGGCCGCTGACCGTTCTCAGATGACCCCATTTTTCACAGTTTATGGAAGACACACTCAGCTTCCTCTTCCTATGACCTGTTCTCCAGACATTCCAGCTTTGGCTACTGTTCAGTAATCATTCAATGCCATTTGCGGTGAGGTTCATGATTCCCTCCAGGCAGCGGCTGATAATTTTAAGGGTTTTGCTGACCGTCACAGGCATAAACTGCCTTCTCTACAGATTGGAGACAAGGTCTGGCTTTCTACCAGCAACATCAAGCTCAGGGTTCCTTCTCTGAAAATTGCCTCAAGATTCATTGGTCCGTACTCTAGAATTGCCAAGTTGAATCCGGTTTGTTTTGAACTCCAGATTCTGAAAGGCCTCAGGATTTTGAACTCCTTTCATGTTTCCCTTCTGAAGCCTTTAGTCCTCAATAAGTTCTCTCATCCTCTCCCTACCACGGTTCCGGTCTCAGAGGATGGTCAGGAGTATGAGGTTAGTCTAATCCTGGACTCCCGGATCTGTAAAGGCATTCTTCAGTACCTTGTGCATTGGAAAGGGTTTGGTCCTGAGGAGAGGTCTTGGATCCCTGCATTTGAGGTATTTGCGCCTCACCTGGTGAGGTTTCATTTCAGATTTTCCTCCAAGCCTGGGCCTAGGGGTGGGAGGGGGAGGCCTCGTAAGAGGGGGGTACTATCAAACCCATAGTAACATTCATGTCCTGTATGTTTGCTTACCTCTTGGTTGTGTCAGCCTAGAGGCCGTGCTCATCACCACCTGTGGGCCAAGTAGTCTCCTTTCAGTGAACTACACCCCAGTCTCCAATTAAGGAAACATTATTTAAGACCATGTGCTGCAAAGCCTCCTTGCTGATCAATGTTGCGTGTGTTTGGCTTAGTCTGTGGTTGTTCCTGTCGTATGCTCGGAGTCTATTTCCGTTTACCAACTTTTGGCTTGTTCTGACTATCCCTGCCTGCTTGATACCCCGACCTTCGGCTTGTTCTCCATTTCTCCTGTCTGCTTAATGCCCTGACCTTGGCGTACTCCTTCCGTCTGTCCCTGTCTGCTTGTGGCCCTGAGCCACTGACCTTTGGCTAGACCGCTGACTATCCTTGCTGTTCCTGCGCTGCTGCATTCTCTCTTCCACCTGTAGCCAACTGAGCACGAGCTAGGGGACCCCGGGGCCATGACCTGGATCCAGTTGCTCACCACCAGAGGCTTTGGTGAATACCTACTGGCTCTTAGACTCCGCGCCCTGTGGAAACCGATGCACTAGCTCCCTGTGTTTCAGGGTCAGTGCTCCAGGGGCCCGTCTTCCCGTACCAGCCGAAGCTCATTAGCGGCAGTCAGCTATAGGTCCACAACCTTAGCGGTGCGCTTCGCACCCCAGCTGTGCGTATCTGTCACCCGACCCCAGGGGTCCTGACAAAAAAACATTTTAAGGTGCTTTTGAAGTGCTTTTCGTGAGCTTTTCAGACACTTCCCATTCATTTCAATATATATATATATATATATATATATATATATATATATATATATATATATTCGCCAGCACACCAAGGATCTACAATCACCGTCCAAAGGTTTTTATTTCAGAGAGACCACATCACAAAGACAAGTGCAACATTTCGGAGTTGCGCAGGACCCCTTCGTCAGGCATGTGACCTTTGGACGGTGATTGTAGATCCTTGGTATGCTGGTGAATATGTACATTTTCTTGATGTCTCCAGGATCCAGCTGGTAATCGCTACAGCACCCACCATTGATGAGCCGCATTTTCCAGGAACGTGTGTGATAGGAATATAGACAAGATTGTGTGGTAGGCAGTGAATACAGACTCCAAGTTTGGCAATAGCAATTTCCTGGCTTACCTCAAGTCAGCACACAATGGGTTAACAACGCCACTGGAACCCACAGGACCACCTCTTCCTAGCTAAATAAAAGACAGCCCCTAGCCAACTGAAGTGTTCTTTTTTTTGGTCATGCTCCAGGCCACCTGTTGATTGTAGTTGGTAAATATTTTGGTTGCTGCTAGTATATCCCTCCCTCCAGGTTCATCCTCTCCTGGAGTTGGAAGACCCAGAATGTTGGAGGTAACCTTCCTAAAACTGGGTGCCATGTGTGCCAGGCCTAGGGGAATGTTGCTCAACCGCTTAGCGGCTATGGTTTAAACATAGATGTTTATGTGAATGCTTTGATTGATAGTTCTTAAAAAAAAAAAAAAAAAAATGTATTGCTTTTTGTTACATAGTACTGTGTTAACCTGTTCTGAGCCTTGATCAGCAGACGTTATTGGGCTAATCACTGTTGGGACCCTTATCATGGGAATAAATCCCCATGTTGTAGGAATGCCACCAAATTTACTTTTATGAGATTGGCTAACGTTTAGAATCAAAATTTTCAATGATTTACTGAGCAATTTTGAGTCTTCAGATGTCTTTTCTACAATTTAGTTATAATATGGTTTAATATAATATAGTTTAATATAATCAGCATTGTTCAACGAGCATTGTAATGACATTCATCACCACTGGGGGACTTATACGATTCCTAGAAGTGATGTCCTCTGTCATGGATTTAGGCTACTTTCTTGTTTCCGCTTGGAACTTATTATGGGTGGCCCTAATAAATCACAATTTGTTCAATTGAGTGGCGATGTTTTCATTCCATTTTAGACTTAATCAGTGTCTATTTGAAATATTGGGACTCCCTACTTTCAAATATGTGAGTATGGTTGAGTACTGCTTGGACCTTGAAGCGGAGATACCCTGAAAGCTTGTCCTGAAAAATTTTATGTTAGTGCAAATAAAAAAAAAGTATCACGGACAGTACTCAATTTTCTCTGTTAAAAATACAGTAATTTAAAAGTCCATGTCCAAAAATTATTGTAATGACTATTTTCACCATTAGGGGTCGCACATACTCTCAGCGGGCGATGTCCCCAGTTTTGGATTTAGGCCATTTCCGGTTTCCGCATGGAACTCACTAGAGATCGCCTCATTACAGTATATTTTGTTTAACCTAGTAATGAAATTTTATTTAATTTAGATTCAATTAATATATGTTTGAAACAATGAGACATCACATTTAATTATGGGAATATGGTTAAAACAACTCATTAGTCCGTGCTAGGAAACATCTCATATTTTAATGTCGACCTTTACCATTAGGAGTCGCACACACTCTTTATGGGTGATGTCCCGTCCATTCAATCGGTCATTTCCGTTTTACTTGTAAGGAGGTGAATAACAATTTGTTCCAAATACATTCATTTTTAGTCAGCACTATACACTGATTAGAAACCTTTTTGGCTGATATTTCCACTAATTGGGGGGGTGCTGTTATAATCATCTTATTAAGCGACTCCCTCAGTTTTGTGGGCGAGTGGGGCATGTAAATTAATATGTCCATCTTCCTCCGATCTATGGGCTTGGCCTATTGTTAAAATGAAGCTCTTAGTGAAACGACTGCCCAATGCTCAGAACAAGGTGTGGTCATCTACTTTTATGTATATATTGCGGTGAGTCAGTACACCGCCCGTGCCCCAGGACGACATCGTCTTGTAACGAAGCGCGCATTGGAGGAGCCATGTGCTGATGTCACCGCGTTCACGCAGGTCGGGCTGCTTTCTGTTGTGCCAGCTGGCTTTGTTTTATGCGCAACTTTTTCAACTTTGTTGTAAGTGCAATCTATTTTAATTCTATTAAAAGTTTACGATTTTACACTATAGAAGCCCTATTTGTTTTGGTCGTCCCAATTGATAGAGTGTCTGTGATTGGAGGTCACCTTTCCATTGGATTCTCTGGGAGGATTAAAGGCCCTGGCTGGGTATATAGCCACAAGCAAGCAAGACCTTCTTAAAGTGGAGTTCCACCCAAAAGTGGAACTTCCGCTTTAATGGAAGGTGACCACCCCGACATGCCACAATTGGTATGTCTTTTTTTTGGGGGGGGGGGGGTGACCAGGGACCCTGTTTTCACAGGGTCCCAGGTACACTTCCTCTCCTGGCTCCCCGGCTCAGGGAAGGAAGTCCACCTTCCCCCCTCCCTCTTGGCGATCTTCTGGGACACTTCACAGGTCCCAGAAGATACGCTGGCCAGTCATAAGGTGCAGTGCGTGCCCGGCTTTAAAGCCAAAGCCGGGTGCCCACACCTGTGATGCCGGCGCCATGGAGAGGAGGGAGCCCTTGAGCGACCGCATCGCTGGAGCGAGGGACAGGTGAGTGTCCGATTATTAAAATGTCAGCAGCTACACTCTTTGTAGCTGCTGACTTTTACATGACTCCGCTTTAACAGGAGGCCAAAATTAGCTGGTAAGCGGCCATTCTATGTGGTGACTGCTTTTTTCCTTTGAATATACACACTATTTGGATATATAATAGCGTACCATAGGATATTTCCGAACTGTAGCAATGTGTGAACTTTATCATAATGTGATGATTTTCATTTTCTATATATTATTCACCTTTTATTTTTAAGCGCAACTTACTTTTTGGACTTAGGCTAGACTCTAATGCAAAACAGGGTCAGAATGGCAAAGTGCATGCATACACTGTAGAATCACACAAAACAGAGTATGGAGGCTACATAAGCATGGGCTCTTCACGGCAATGTCTCTGTGGGTCGATCAGGGTAATGTGGCGCCGTAACTGTCACGTACCTGGTGGTGGAGTCTAATATGCAGGTGACAGCCTCTCTTACAACTCTGGTTCAAGAACTCCTGATAGAGTTGACAGGGTTTCAAAAGCACGGAGTGCCACAAGTGCTGGACTGGTATGCTGGGTACAGGTGCTGCAGTCTGGGATGAGATGCACTGGTGCAAGATTTCCAGCAGGCCAGGTATCCACAGCGGAATGCAGAGATGCAGACCTGATTGTCGGCAGGTGAACAGTGTAGTCACAGGCAGCAAGTAGTAGCGTGGTCAGGATACAAGCCAGATAGGTAACAGACGGGCAATGCGGTACCAGGGTTCAGGCAGGAGAGAAGTCAGGATGCAAGCTGGGGTTCGTTATCAGGCAGGCAGCGAAGTACCAAGGAGCAGGCAGTAGAGAGGTAAAAATAAGCCAAAGTCAGGTGCAGGCAGATAACAGGATAGTCAGATCAAAGGTCACAGGAACAGGTTCACAGATGCTACAAATGGCAGGGTTCACAGGAAACACTGTAGACCAGACAGCGATTATTCCAAGCCTCAGTCTCCTTTTAATAGCCTGCCAGGAGCCAGTAATTGTCACAAAGTGCCCGTTTGCACATGCGCCGAACGCCTCTTCTCCTGGGAATGCGAGGAATAGGCATTCCTACATGCCTGTGGATCTGTCCTGTGACATTGCCTCCCCCAATGGGCAGCCTCCAGATGTCCAACTGAGCCAGTCTTTCAGGGTGTGTTCTTTTGAAGGTTTGGATTAATCTTTTGGCATGGATGTTAGTTTCGGGTTCCCATGAATTCTCCTCTGGTCCTTAACCTTTTCATTCAATCAGCTACTGAATTTGGCTACCCCTCTTCCTACAATCCAGAATAGCCTCCACTTCAAATTACTCTTCTCCATCAATTTGGACAGGCTCAGGAGGACCAGTTACTCGTCCTGGAAAGGAGTCAGAAATGGCGGATTTCAGCAAGGAGATATGAAAGACAGGATGCACCTGAAATGAATCTGGCAGGTCCAGTTCATAAGCCACGTCATTAAATTTTCCTTTTTGCTAGGAAGGGACCCACAAATATCGGGCCTAGTTTCTTTGAAGGGCAGGCAAGTTTAAGATTTGCTGTAGACAGCCAGACCAGATCACCGGGCTCCAAGTTCAACTCTCCACGCCTGCCTTTGTCAAATACTTTTATTGTCAGCTTGTGTTTTAGACATTGTCTTTTGCGATAGCTTACTGTTTGTTTCAAAAAAGTTGAATGTCTCCAAGATAGCTGGTACCGGACATTCCAGAATGGCGTTGGATAAGAAGGCAGGATGGAACCCATAGTTAGAGAAAAAAGGAGACTGTTCGGTGGCCGAGCGGATATGTCAGGACACCTGGGGTCAGGTGACAGATGCGCACTGCAGGGATGCGAATTGCACCGCAGAAGTTGCGAAGCGCACGCTAGTTTTGCAAAGCGCACCGCTAAGGTTGTGGACCTATAGCTGACTGCAGCTAATGAGCTCCGGCTGGTATAGGAAGACAGGCCCCTGCAGCACTGACACTGAAACACAGGGAGCTAGTGCATCGGTTTCCCCAGGGCGCGGAGTCTAAGAGCCAGTAGGTATTCACCAGACCCTCTGGTGGTGAGGATGGATTTGGCTGCAACTGGATCCAGGTCGCTGCCCCCGGTGTCCCCTAGCTCACGCTCGGCTGGCTACAGGTGGAAAAGAGGAAGCAGCAGCGCAGGAACAGCAAGGATAGTAAGCAGCCTAGCCAAAGGTCTAGCAGACAGGGACAGACGGAAGAGCACGCCAAGGTTGGGGTATCAAGCAGACGGGAGAAACAGAACAAGCCGAAGGTCGGGGTATCAAGAGGTAAGCAAACAGACAGGACATGAATGACTATGGGTTCATGACAGTACCCTCCCCCTCTTACGAGGCCTCCTCCTCCCCCGGCTTGGAGGGAAATCTCAAATGAAACCTCCTCACCAGACGAGGCGCAAATACCTCAGATGCAGGAATCCAAGACCTCCCCTCAGGACCAAACCCTTTCCAATGCACAAGACCTATTTTACACAATAAAAGACTTGTCAAAAACTGCCTCTTGTTTTTTTTAACACTTTACTGGTGAATGGTTAGGGGTACAATGTATAGTTCCAAGACCCGGGAGGCCCGGGTGAAAGTCAATGCCCCTCCGCCTGAGCCACAGCAAGGAAAAAAAAAAAAAAAAAAAAAAAGAAGAAGAAAAAAGAAAAAAAAAGGAAAAAAGAAGACCCCCCCAGACACATCTGGTTCCCGGAGAATATGTCTTTTGTCCACCCTGTGACACTCCCACACTGGGCAGACAAAACCACTTGTCATGGAACCGGTACATCCAAACTCGGATGAGGAGAAACTGGAGGAATGGGGAACCAAACCAAACTTGGGTGAAAGGGTGCAGACCCTGTGGCAACAAGGAGACTAGGAGGCCTCTCCGCTATGGTTGTGTCTACGTTGCCGATTCCTCCGGCGGGAGGAGGCCGCAGCCGGACACCATTTGTCTGGATGTTGAGGCAGGGAGATAGGAGATAGCAGCCACCAATCAGGAAAGGCCGTAGCTGGAAGATCCAAGGTTTCCAAGAAGACCGGTAGGTAGAGTTGAGCGAACTTCTAGAAGTCCGGGTTCTGCTGGTTCGGCCGAACTTCGGGACAAAGTCCGGGTTCGGGTCCGGACAGAACCCGAACTTTGTCCCGGACCCCGAACCCCATTGAAATCAATGGGGACATGGACTTTTAGGCACAAAAATTGCTGTAAAAAAGTCCAGGAAGGTCCTAGAGGTCTGCAAAAGGAAGGAAAATGGGGGTAAGGGTGTGACAAGTGCCCTTCAAAGAAATGGGGACAGGGAAAATAACTTTAAATATTTTTTAAAAAATAAAAACATAAAAAAAAAGCAAAAATGGAGGTGAATGTGGATCATCTTTAAACTGGGTCTGAAAAGTATTAAAGGTAGAGGCCATATAACTGTTCTAAAATCATCTTCAAACTGTGTCACAAAAGTATAAATAAGCCGGGAGAACCCATATCACTGTTCTGCAAACATCTGGAAACTGTGTGTCACTTTAAATGAAACCGGGAATAAGTGAACATCTGTTCTGCAAACATCTTTAAAGTCTGTGTGTCACTTTAAAAATAGCTGCTAATAACTGAACATCTGTTCTTCACACATCTGCAAAGTCTGTGTGTGAAACTACAGCATAGAGAAGAACAGGTATATGGTTTCGCTCTGCTAGAGTTTCAAACCCAGTTTGCAGATGTTTGCAGAACAGTAATATATCACTGTTCTGCAAACTGGGTTTGAAACCCTAGCAGAGCGAAACCATATACCTGTTCTTCTCTATGCTGTAGTTTCACACACAGACTTTGCAGATGTGTGAAGAACAGATGTTCAGTTATTAGCAGCTATTTTTAAAGTGACACACAGACTTTGCAGATGTGTACAGAACAGATGTTCAGTTATTAGCGGCTATTTTTAAAG
>BLSH010507522.1:403352-417453 GCA_018402905.1 Glandirana rugosa | reverse complement strand
AACAACGGTTTTTCCTATCGTGGAATTCTGGAACGTGACTAATGACTCCAAATTTGCACCACTGTTAGTTCTTGGCTATGTGGAATGGGGATTAAAGACTCGATAAGCTGTCCAACTTTCTGCGGAGGTAGAAATGGTACAACCTAGAGTCCCCACGGATGTTAGACTAGGCCTAATCCCTCCCACTTCTTACCTTTTGACACGAATTGTGCTCTGTGCCCGTAATACTTATGGACCAATACGGGAAACCCGACAGATTACGGGGTCGAGTCACCGCCGACCACTTCAAAAACCTACCCCCCCGCGGACGGAGTGGGTGGATTCTATAAGGGGCGGGGCTTATTAAAAGTAGGAGGGGTCAAATGGAAGGGCGGGGCCTGGCGCCCCCCCATCCAAAAACTTCACCAGCCGCCACTGAGCTGGGGCATTAGACAGCCCAAAGGGCATAACCAGGTATTCATAATGCCCGTGTCTCGTGTTAAGCACAGTTTTCCATTCTTCACCCTCCCTAATCCGGATCAGATTGTAGGCACCCCTGAGATCCAACATGGTAAAGATGGAGGCGTCTTTCAACCTGTCGAATAGCTCAGAAATTAGGGGTAAGGTGTATCGGTTCTTGATTGTCACCACGTTTAAACCTCAGTAATCAGTGCAAGGTCTTAAGGTGCTATCCTTTTTGGCAACAAAAAAGAATCTTGCTCTCGCCGGTGACAAGGAATTCCAGATGAACCCTTTCTCTAGGTTTTCAGCGACATACTCTGAAATGGCCTGGGTCTTAGGGATGGACAAAGGATAGGTATGGCCCCTGGGCAGAGTGGCTCCAGGAACAAGGTCAATGGCACAGTCAAAGGACATATGAGGAGGAAGCACTTCAGCTGATTTCTTGCAAGAGACATCCTGGAAATCGCTATATGCAGTGGGAAGGGTAGAAGAAACTGATGTGGTGGCAACGGGAAGTCTCTCCTTCGGGGCCACCTTGAGGACAGGACGAAAAATAGGAGGTACCCCAAGCCAATATCTGCCCAGAAGTCCAGTCAACATGTGGAGAATGGAGTTGTAACCAGGGAAGACCCATTATGATGGGGGTTGAGGCCTTAGGTAGGAGAAGAAAGGATATCTCCTGGTGGAGTATTCCTACTGACATCTTAACCGGAAGGGTCTGGAAGCGGATAGTGCACCCTGGAAGAGCAGTACCATCGATCGCCAAGACCACCAATGGAGTGGCGAGGGGCAAAGGGTAAGCTTTGTGGAAGAAGCCATTCTCCAGTCCATAAAATTGCCAGCAGCTCGAGAATCAAGGTATGCCAGGACCGAATGAGAAGAAGCGCCGATGTGAAGTAACACTGACATAAGGAGACGTGAAGGTGAGATTTCTGGGTCCAATACTCCACCTTTCAGATGTATTAGACCCAAGCGTTTCCCGGACGCAGCGATCAAGTGTCACGAAAATTACCTTTGCCCTCACAGTAGAGACACAGGCCCAGAGTTCTGTGCCTAGCACACTCCTCGGGGGATAGCCTGGTCCGGTCCAGCTGCATGGGTTCCTCAGGTTTCAGGCTGACTAGGGACCAAGGAATGCTGGCGTCTTCTTTCTAGGGTCCTCTCCTGAGAACAAATGATCTGGTTACACAGGGAGATCACATCATCCAGATTTGTGGGGATAGTTTTCCCCACTAATTCATCCTTTACTCGATCAAAGAGGCCCTGTAAAAAAGGTTGCAACTAAGGCTTCATTGTTCCAGTTCAGCTCAACAGTCAGAATCCAAAAATGAAGAGCATACTGCCCTACAGAAGCAGACTCTAGGCGGAGGTGTAAAAGAGCGCTAGCTGCTGTAGAGACACGACCCGGTTCCTCAAAGATGTTCCGAAAGAGTTTCAAGAAACTAGACAGACTAGAAACCACTGGGTTACTCTTCTCCCACAGAGGGGCAGCCCAAGCTAAAGCCTCACTGGACAGGAGAGATAATGTAGGCTACCTTACCCAGATCAGACGGGAAGTTTTGAGGCTGGAGCTCAAAATGAATGGTGCACTGGCTGAGAAACCCCCTGCAGGCCTTAGAGTCCCCAGAGTAATGGGACGGAGCAGGTAATTGCAACGGGTAGGTGGCTGCGAGTGTGACTGGAACAGATACGGCCGCAGGCAGCGGTTGAGGTTGTTGGACTGGGGTCCTAGGGAGGCCTGCAGCTGGTCAAAGCGGAAAGCCAAAGTCTGATTAGACTCCTGGGTCTCAAGTCTGTGGACTATGCCCTGCAGCGGATTATCTGCAGGTAGCAGCACATTAGCTGGGTCCATGGTCGATCAAACTGTCAGGTCACCTGGAGTCAGGTCGGGGTATCAGGCAGGCAGGCATAGTCAGAACAAGCCGAAGGTCGATAAACGGAAACAGACTCAGAGCACACGACAGGAACAACCACACACAAAGCCAAACATACAATATTGATTGGCAACGAGGCTTGCAGCACATGGTCTTAAATGGGTTTCTTAATTGGAGACTTGGGTGGAGTTCACTGAGGGAAGATTACTTAGCACACAGGTGATGATTTGCACGGCCTCTAGGCTGACACAACCAAAGAGGTAAGCAAACAGACAGGACATGAAATGTATGACAGGTTCATGACAATCCCATTACTAAATGGGAGGCGCTGAAATGTGTCATTAGGGGCATATTGATCCAGTATGGGGCCAAACTGAAAAAAGAACAGACCAACAACATCAAACACCTTCTTACTCTTATCTCCTCCCTAGAAACTACCCATAAACATACACTAGTCCAGAGGTTCTCAACTCCGGTCCTCGGGACCCACCAACAGGCCAGATTTTAAGTATTACCTTGGGGAGATGCAGACTAGAATACTGCAATCACTGAGCAGCAAATGTTTTCACCTGTCATGTATTTCAGTTATCCTGCAAATCTGGCCTGTTGGGGGGTCCCGAGGACCGGAGTTGAGAACCACTGCACTAGTCCCACCCATCCTTATACAGTTGTCTAACGATCGGGCTCCTTCGGTTATTTTCTGCATGCTCATTAATTGCTAGAGATAAGATGAGACATCTTCATTATGCCCAAGCTAAAAAATGCGGTAAACATCTGGCGCACGTCATCCACTCGAGGCAACATAAGCAGCACATTCCCTTTATCCTCTCCTCTACTAACACTAAAGACCATAAGTACTCTGAGATTGTGGAGGAATTCCGACGGTTCTACTACTCCCTATATAATCTGAACCCCAATCCAAGCCCAACTTCCACTCCTGACTGACTCGAAGATGACATGTCCACCTACATTCAGGAGACTACCCTGCCCACCATATTGGAACAAGACGCTCAGTTCTTAGATTCCCCTATACACTCAAATAATTTTTTACAAGTTATAAAAAGGTCTCAAAAATGGCAAGAGCCCCAGCCAGGCAGCTACACCCCACGTTTTTATAAAACTTTTGCCTCCCTATTAGCCCCACTGATGGCACAAGTGTTCGACCACATCGATGATAAATACCCACTCCCTTCCATGATGCTACAAGCTCAAATAGCTGTAATTCCAAAATATATAGCAGACTGCATAGCCCCTCTTCTGCCCGAGATAACACACAAAGATTTGGTTGGTTATATATACACCACACCACAAAGCCCAAGACAGCACAATTAAGTCCCTTCACCTCATCTCCTATGCCAAGCATCACCAACTTCCCACTTGCCTTCTAGCATGCAATGCTGAGAAAGCTTTTGATAGAGTCAGCTGGCTATTTCTGTGTCTCTCTTCAATAAATTGGACTAGGCCCCAAACTCTTATCAAAAGTTGAACTCAAACAAGACAACATCACAATCCATATAGCACTAAAACCAGGTCAATGACTCCTACATGTATTAATTGTTCCAATGGAAGTAATTAAAAGTATATTAAAAAAAGCATCATGTAGCCCGAGAGCAGCCAGCTAAAAAACCTTGGGGGGCGGGGGGGGCTTTGGAGTTTGTGCTGTAGTGGGAGAAACAAAGCAGAGCTAAAGGGGTTAATCCAGTAAAACAAGCCGTAGTCTTGGAGTAAAAAATAGATGCCATTTATTAGCTGTTAAAAACATATACCACTTGCTCTCTGAACTGGGTCATAGATCACAAAGTTGCTGATATTGATCAAACAGTTATGGTTAATAACTCACAAACTCAAGCAGTTCCACCGGAGTCCTCTGGGAAGATAGGGAGCCGCAGATAAGCTGGATAGCTGGCCATGTGGTATACCCGACTCACAGCGGTGTGGTGGAGACATGCTGGATGTTGTCTTGGTAAGCAGGGGGAGGGAGATCACTGCTGCCAGGTGCCGCTGCTGCCAGGGGATGTGTGCTCGGTCCCGGTGTGGTGGTGGTGGTGGTGGTGGGGAGCGGGAACAGTGGAAGGAGGAGGGGAGGCGGCCCGGCCGTCTCTGTAGCCACAACTCCCACCGGGGGTGTGGAAAGGTGCAAACTGGTGGAGAGGGATGATCCTCGGCTGCACAGGGTTCCTATGGTCTCTCAGGCTCCGGGGTGGATCACATGTGATAGGTCAGCTGACCATGGACAGAGCTGAAAGCAGGAGTCTGAGACAGACCGAATCTCTTGTTAAAGGGCTAACCACCTGCAAAGGCAAAGTGCAGGGGTCTCCAGGAGCTTCAGTGGACACTGCTGAGGGGAGGGGGGGGTGAAGTTCCTGCGCTTTATCAAAGTCTAGAGCCTAATCTTTGTAGGTTGCTTTTATATCCCTTAAAGGGGGGGGGGGGGGTAATCCAGAAATCATTGACTCCCTAGTCCCCGGAACACAAAAAAAAAAAAATCCAAGACATCTAAAAAAAATAAAAAATAAAAAAAATAAAAAAATTTCTAATGTCCCTAAATTAGACTGTTTGCTTCTAGTTCCTCGTTCATACCGTTTGGCGTGAGTGACTCCAGCGTGATGATCCAAAAGGTTTCCTTCTTGCAGAGGAGAGAAAACATTTTGTCTGTGAGAGACCCTTTGGGATAGTTTCAATCACCAATACCTCTAAACATCCAATATCATCATTATGGGCCTAGTGGAAATGCTGCGGTACACTATGTTCCTCATTACACTTCTTTATAAATCTTCAGTGGTCTCCAGCTCTGGCCCTGAGGGCCCTTATAGTACGACCCACATATAACAGATTACATGGGCACTTGAGAACATATATAATGAACTCAGTCGAACATGTAATAAAATGCTTGAATCCCTCTGTGACGAGTGCGGGTATCAGATCCCTGCCCTCCTCACTAACTCGTGACAGAGGACCGGCCAATCTCACACCGTGCTTGTCACTAACGCAACAATGCCACTCTCAGCTGCTTCCAGTACAAAGATTTTCCAGCTTGCGGGGCCACAATCTAGATGCCAGCAGCCTGAGAGCGATTGTTACTGGGCTAATTCAAACAATTAACCCTTTCACCGCCATCGCCTCTTTGGACCGAGTAAGAGGACCTGTAATTTTAGCAATACCAAATAAGATTTTAGAATAATGTAACGCACGCTGCCACCAGAAACAGATATGTTCAGAGGATTTATCCTAAACAGTAGCACTCTTCAAGGAACAGGTTTGTTATAGCTTGCATTAAGAGCTTTAGGGACAAGAGTAACACTTTTCAGAATAAGGTTTAATAATGAAAAAGGTCAAAATTGGTGCGAATAAAATATTTACAGAAAAATGGGGTTACAAAGCAATAGAGACATAATATACAGCAGCAAAGAGATAAGGCAGAAATGAAGGGAGAAAGATACTTGCAGTTAATGTCCGTGATTGAACAGAGATTTGTCGATGAGTTAAAAGGGTTCTCAGATGGTCGTAGTTGATGTTAAAAGGAAAAATGAGAACTGTCCTGTCTATTCCCTTTTTCTCTGGAAGAAAAGGGGTGGGGCCATATGTCCCTGACCACTCACTTGGGTAAGGAGGTCCCGTGGGCTGTCCGGGGCGGACCATGGAATAACAACCCTCCCTGATATACAGTTTCTGTACCGATAGTCCAGTATGAATTTTGCATTCCAAGTCTAAACATGACAGGTTTCCATTATTTAATTAATCTAGGAGGAAGAAGTGTTAGAGGTTCCCCATATGATCGGGCCTAGGGATGTTTAGATTTAATTTGTAAAATTCTGCATTCGAATTTATAGTTAATAGGTCACGTTCCTATCCAAATTTATGAATCCTTTGCATATTCTTACGTTTTGCATGAGGTATAGGGGTCTCTGGGAGGTCACTTGGCTTCAGTGTCCCTTTTTACGACCCTTGTTAATTCTGAGCCTCTTTGATGCCATGCTCGGTAGGTTTAATAGGCAGCCTAGCAGAAACAGACATCCTGGGTTAATGTAGCTAAGAGAACAATTTATTTTAAAGTGGCTGTTGGAATTCCATGCTGAAAAGGAAGGAGGGGAGGTGTGAGGTATTCTGCACTGGGTGTTTGTTAGGCTAAAACTGTCATGGCTGATGTCTGAACAAAATGGTTGACAGCTTTTCGTGTGTCCAGCACGTGATATCATTACACCCTCCGAGCCAGCTGGTGCAAAACACAAGAAAAACAAACCACAGAGGTACTCAAACCAACAAATACACAGACTCATGCCCCCACGCGATCACCACCCAAGTAAACCTAAGAATTCACGATATGAAGCTAGTAATATTGTAACAGTCATACACATCTCACCAATAGAATTAACAGAGACCTCCGTATCTTCAGGGGCTAATCACACCCCCAGCCATTGAAGAGCCCCCTGTAGAAACCAACAGTTCCGCGGGGGGCCCTGAATGGAAGGAGACCCAGGGTGCTTCCACTCACAACAGCCTGAATGCACAACACCCCCAATGTGTTACATTCAATATTCCCACATCCAACAGCTTCAGTCCCCTTTCAAAAGATCTTGACAGATATATCCAACAAGGAGCACGGCCAAAAGCCCAGGAGTCTACAGAGAACCTACCAGAAGGAACAATTCAGACAAATTTTCTGACACTTCCTCCAAAGGGAGCCACAAAAGAAAAAGAAAACTAGACGAAGACATGGCACGCGCCACACATTACAACAAAAAAGAAACAATGGATGTGGCATAGGAGAGAGCACTATAAATATCTACAACTTATCCTCATATACCCTTACACCATATGAATTGCATCTTTTGCAGAAGGGCCTAAGTTTCTCTCCATCTATAGGACCATACAAATTTGGTCTATTCAAAGACCTACATAGATTCATACGGCTCCTCACCTTGAAAAGAAATTATGTGAACATCACCTATCAAAAGAAGGATCAGAAATCAATAACAGTGTCAGGAAACATCTGCTGCAAATGCTGAACCTCGGACTAGAATGCCATGCACACCGGCAGTGGTGCCAGACAGTGTAGTGTTCCTGAGACACCTGTTATCTGTTCCTGTTTACCTGTGACCGGGCTTGATTGACCTTGATGATTGATATCTGCCTGCACCGAGCCTGGCTTGTCCACGACCACTCATCTGATCACCTCTTTGTACCTCTGCTGCCAGCCTGTCGACAACCCAGCCTGTACCTGACGATCCTTCTGCCTAACCCTTCTGCACCACGTTGCCAGCCAGTTGCTGACCCAGCCTGCATCACTACTCTATCCAGCCGCACGAGCCACGCAGGACATCCCATCACCATCTGTGGACCAGTCCAGCCCTCGTGCCATCCTGCACTCCTGAACCACCTGTCTGCTCTACCAGGGGTTCTCGAATCAGGTGCGCAAGAGTGGTTTCTCCCTGCATAAGTCAGACTCCACCACCAGCTGCGTGACAGTAACGGACAGCCATGTCCGAGTCTGCACAGGGAGTACCCTCTGCCATGGAAGAACTCTGCCCATCTAGCAGGGCTCACACAGGTAGTCAAGAACCTGCAGGAGGGCTACATCCATCTGTAAGAACGGGCACAAGAGTTGGCGGCACCTGCCGCTCCTGGGACCAGTCAGTCCACTGCCTGCACCATTGTGGCCCTTCCATCAGAACCCAAGGTTCCCTTGCCGGACATTTCTCTGGGGATCGCAGTAAATTTTGGGGGTCCCGCAACTCCTGCAAGCTTTACTTTGGACTTCAACCCCACACCTCCTCCCTAGAAGCTACCAAGGGGAGATTAGGGATCTCCCTGCTACAGGGTGAACCCCAAGCCTATGCTCATCGCTTATGGGAACAGAGATCCCCAGAAGTCTCCACTCTGGCTTTATTCTTTGAAGCTATGGCTCGCCTATATGAGGATCCTCATCAGGCCGCAACAGCTGAGGCCGCTTTGCACTCTCTCCAGCAAGGCTGTCGCATGGCGGAGGATTACGTCGCTGGAGAATTCAGGCGCTGGAGTGCGGACACGGCCTGGGACGATGCAGCCCTGTGCTACCAGTTTTTTAGGCCTGTCGGAGTCCCTCAAGGACGAACTAGCTTGTGTAGGGTTACTTCATACCTTAGACGCTCTGATAAATCTGGCCATCCAGATTGACCGCTGCCTCCGGGAACACAGAGCAGAGCGATCCCCTGGAGCCACGTTTGACCTGGATGCTACCCCGTGTGCCCAGTTAGCCAGCTTTAGCCTCCTCTGAACCAGTTACCTCTCCTCCTTCTCTGGATCATCCTGAGCCCATGCAAATAGGGCTTCTTCACCCTTCCCTCACCCCCGAGGAGAGACAAGGACACCGGGCTCACAACCTATGTCTATACTGTGGGGAACCAGGACATATGGTGAGATCCTGCCCGGCTAAGTTTGGTAAGTGTTTACCAAAGAATGTAAAGGAGGAAGCCCCTACAGTTCTCATCACCTCTCATCTTATTGTTTCCATTTCTTTACAGCTTCCCAGAGGGAATATCCAGGCGTCAGCAATTATTGACTCCGGAGCATGCAGCCGTTTCATCTACCAAGCATTTGCAGCTCAGCATCAGATCCCTCTTATAGTGCACAAGATGGTCATCCACCTTGCTGACGGCAACACCATCAAATCTGGCACAGTTACGCATGAGACTCTTCCCTTGCCTGCTGTAATGATCAGTGGCTACCAAGAACAACTTATCCTAGATGCCATTGCATCTCCTCTCTTACCCATCATCTTGGGCCTACCTTTGCTTCGGGCACACAGCCCTCACATTGCCTGGTCCACCGGGGAGGTCCGATTTCTGTCTACCTACTGTTACCAGCATTGCCTGCCATGGACCGATGAAATCAGCTCTACCCTGCACAGTTTGGAATCTGACCCTGACCCCAATGTCTGCCAAGCTGTTCTTCCGGTGCATCATGACTTCTTGGATGATTTTGGCAAGAAGGGAGCTGAGAAGTTACCTCCACACAGGCCTTACAACTGCCCAATCAAACTTTTCCCAGGGGCAGAAGTACCTTTTGGTAGGGTCTACCCCCTATCAGAACTAAAGCTAATGGCTCTCAAGGCCTACCTGGATGAGAACCTTGAGAAAGGGTTCATCCGCCCCTCCACATCTCTTGCAGGTGCAGGGATATTCTTCATGGAGAATAAGGGCCGTTACCCCCTGCCTTTGGTCCCAGAACTGTTTCAAAGGTTAGGTTCTGTTAAGATCTTCACCTCCGCAGGATGTATTACCTCATCCGCATTCGCAAAGGCGGTCTGAATCTGGTTAGACCGCCTTCCGAACCCGCTTCAGGCATTTTGAATATTTGGTCATGCCCTTTGGGCTCTGCAATGCCCCAGAGACCTTTCAGCATCTTGTGAACAATGTCTTCCGAGATTACCTGGACTTGTCTGTGATTATATATCTCAACGACATCCTTATCTTCTCTTCCTCTCTGGAAGAGCCTTGTAAGCATGTCAGCTGTGTCCTGAGCTGCCTCCGGCAGCACGGATTATATGCTAAAGCGGAGAAATGCTCTGTCAAGTGCTCCAGTATTCAGTTTCTGGTCATCTCAATCACTGGCATCACAATAGACCCTCAAAAGGTCTCCACCATCTTAGATTGGCCAGCGCCTGCGAATAAAAGAGGTCCAACGCTTCGTAGGATTTGGCCATTTTTACCGCAAATTTATAAAGGGATTCTCCGCCATAACATCACCGATCACGCAACTCACGAAGCAGAACTCACGGTTCCACTGGACCACGGAAACCCAAGCAGCTTTCCTGACTTTGAAGATGCTTTTCACCTTTGCTCCTGTTCTGAAGCATCCCGATCCGGCCCTGCCCTACGTCCTGGAGGTGGACGCGTCCGAAACTGCTGTTGGAGCTGTTCTCTCCCATAGACAGGGCTCCAAGGCTCAGCTTCATCCTGTAGCATTTTTCTCCCACAAGCTATCACCCCCAGAGAAAATAGAGAACTGCTGGCTATTAAGTCTGCCCTTGAAGAATGGCGGTATTCGTTGGAAGGGGCCTCACGTCCTATTCTGATCTACACAGATCATAAAAATTTGGAATACCTCAGAAAAGCCAAGAGACTCAAGCCCCGTCAGGCCCGCTGGGCACTTTTCTTCTCTCTCTTCCTGTTCCACATAGTGTGCAGGCCTGAGTCAAAAAACGTGAAGCCGGACGCCCTATCTCAAATGTTCCATTAGCCTGGAACCTCAGTCCTTCCGGACACTACCCTACCGCTACAAAACTTTCTGCTATCACAGGAAGATTTACTCTCCCAGATCAGGCGAACCCTTGCGGGTACCTCCGGGCCAACCGACCCTAATGTGTTCTCAACGGATGGGCTGTGGTGGCATGGCAACCAGATCTATGTTCCAAAGGAACAACGCTTAACTGTCCTCAGACTCTGCCATGACCATAAATTGGCTGGGCATTTTGGCACTCGCAAAACCACAGAGCTCCTGCTACGCTCTTTGGTGGCAGTTAGCCAGTGAAAACTGCCAAAAATGTCAACTCCTGACCCATCTGTGCACAGAACAAGACCAGTAAGACCCGAGCTTGGGGGCTATTGAATCCACTACCGATTCCTGAACGACCCTGGTCCTGGATTTCAATGGACTTCATTGTTGATTATCTTTGTGGTCATGGACCATTTAACAAAAATGTCTCATTTCCTCCCCATGAAGGGCACTCCTACTGCTGCGGAAACCGCAGAAATCTTCATTAAAGAGATTATCCGCCTCCATGGATTTCCAACTAACATTGCGTCAGACCACGGAGTCCAGTTCATGTCCCGGTTCTGGAAAGCCCTATGCTCTGCCTTGGAAATCGAATTATCCTTTTCCTCTGCCTACCACCGCAAACGAATGGACAAACAGAGAACGAACCAAACCCTGGAATAATATCATCGCTGTTTTTCATCGTTCTCTCAGGACCAAGGCCGCTGATAAGCCAGTACTACCAGCCCTCCTGTACCGGGCCCGCCCCCTATCGGCTGAACTCAGGGGCCCAGGCAGCTTTATTGTTAATCTTTAGAATGCAAGTATTTTCAAATAGATGTCCTGTTAAGCCTGGCTACGAGGCTTGCCAGTACTTAAATTATATTCATTGGGCCCCATCAGAGGTGCCCAGGAGGCAGGAGCAGATAGAGGACTATTTTTTATTTTCGGCGATCAGGTGGATAAAGCCTGGCCCGCTGCCAGATGCCGCATCCAATGTCCCGGCCGGTGTAGCGACACAGCCTTTCCTTAGCGGAGTGATTTTTTTACTGCTCCTTTCAGTGCTGAAGAGGGAGGAGTGCTAAGGAGGGCGGAGTTTGAATCTGTAGCCGGGCGGCAGGAGGGGACAGAGCGGAGAGATGGCGGAGCATGCAGTACAGCGATCTCAGTGCACAGGCAGGCAGCAGAATGTATGTATTGCAACGCATCATGGAAAGTGTAGACAAACAGCCACACAGCACAGACTGCTAGTACTGTTAGTGGGAAGTCAGTACAACTAGCCTTGCCGTGTGACAGACTGTGAAACAGCAACTGATGCGCTGAGCTGATCATCATGATAAGAATGATGATCACAGCAAAGTTAGAAGCTTCATTTTAGGTGCATTTTTATTGCCCCCCAGTGGTGAAGGGAGGGGGTTTACACACAGTCTCCCTGGCTGCCCAACAAGACCTAAAAGGAAGCATCCCACTGGGTGTGTGGAAATCTGCCAAGTCAACTGTTAGCAAACAATCTTGCAGCTGAGGTTGATCCCTTCCACACACACGTCCTGTGAATTCTGGTCCCACCCTTACCATGTTTTCCAGGCTTTGTACCCCCATTGGTGGACCTGGGACCAACATTGCAGGTGCCACCAGGTAGAAGGAAGCGAGATCAGCAAATGTCAGTTGACTGATCTCCCCTTCCTCTTAATGACCTAGATGTGTAAAATGTCACTTCTATGTCCTGGTGTCACTTTCCCCACCAGCATGGCTGAGAAAGAAGCTAATTGAGTGTAATCTGCATTCTGTTATCGTCATTGAAGGTCAGGTGAGACATCCGGGGTCTTTTAGTGAACCTGTCATTAAAAACTGCATCACATAGGGGACTTTTTTGTCCCCTATGTGATGAAAAAAAGTTAAATAGAAAAAAGTGTAAATAATTAAAGTTCCACGCAAAAAGCTACACCTAAAACCCCCACCAACACATACTCATGCATACAAATGTATATGCACACCAGGGGCACCTACACGTAAAAATATAGAATGCTCTTGTTACATATCGCCACCCCCACCATAGTCCCATAATTTACAGTTTGTCACCATTACAGGAGTGCATGCAATTTTAAGGTTTGGCATGATGGGTAACTATTTACTCACCACAACCTCAATTTTCAATTTTACCAAAAAGTGGGTAGTATTTTGCATTCATGTACCCTAAAATTAAGTTTGTGTATTTTTTACTGAAATGTTGTGTTTCATAAATGTTGTACAAATATCATATGATATAAAGTATTGGAGCTACCACTATTTTATTCCCCAGGGTGTGTGCTTTCATAAAATATATAAATGTTTGCTGCTTTTTATGTAATCTTCAGTCCTAAAATTATTTTGCTAATGTGTGCTAAAAAAAAAAAAAAAAAGGCAAAAAAATGGCTCTGGCAGCCAAAGAGCCTAATAGATATACCGTAAGGAAAATCTGAGCCTTAGCCCAGGTTCACACTGACAGCAGGAATGAAATGGTGTGAGTTCAGCTGAACTTGCACCATTTCATTCCCGCATGTCAGCCCCGACTTCAGGGGGTTATTTCAGAGACATCTGTGTGGGTTGCTGCACAGATGCCAATGGAAATCGCACCCTGAATTCACCAAAAGTATTGCAGAAATTACTGCATCGCATCGATTCGGACAGTGCCATTGCCGCCGATTTGGCATGCGATTTGACATGTCAAATCGCACCAATGTGAACCTAGGCTTAAAGTCTGTTGCAGCATTCTCATTAGCAAGAATAGCTCAGGTGTGTTCAGATCTAATTTGAATATGCCTGAGCTATCCTGCCATAAAGCTGCCATTGCACACTGACAATCATAAGTGGCTGAGGCATTTACCGCCCTGCAGCCACACATATACACACACACACACACACACACACACACACACACACACACACACCTCTCATATACATACAGCTGCAGAGCAGGGAATGCCTCACCATCTTATGGTTTGTTGGGGCATTGTAATGGGTGAGGGGGGCCCCGTCAGGTAGGCTGTACAGGGCCCCATGGTTTCTAACAGCAGCCCTGCTCAGGACTACTGGGTCACATTATTACCACTGGCTGAATTTGCTTACAATGACATCGTCCACTCAGCGACCAAACAATCACCATTCTGAGAGAACTATGGCTACCAACACACATTCCTGCCCAGCATAACACCAGAAAGTGTGGTACCAGCCGTGCAGGAAACTGCCGAATTCTTAAATAAAAATCAGAAACTCCAGCAGGACACACTGTCCAGAATGATGGAACTTAACAAAAATGCCTTTGACAAAAAGAGGCCCAAAACCTTAGCCTGCCCGTCTAAGAAATTGGGGCCAGATTCATTGGTCCCTTCACTGTGAAGCGGAGGATTAACCAGGTGTTAGGAAAAAGAACTATTTCCGGCTGAAATCTGTTGTTTCCGCGGAGGTGCGCACATTTGCGCGCGTGCGCGCGCTCCCGTGCGCGTCCGCGCGCTCCCGTGCGCGCGCACGCGCCGGAAACGGCGCCAAATGGGCCTATTTAAGCCTGGAGACTGCTG
>BLSH010507522.1:178108-195318 GCA_018402905.1 Glandirana rugosa | reverse complement strand
GGCCAGTACTTTTTTTAGGTGTGCGTTGGGCTGGCTGCAAGGGGGGGGTGAAAAGGGCAGCATTGTATGATCATCCGCCGTCTGTGAGAAAGATCAGGCATTCCAACGATCCCTGCTGTGTCTGTATGGCGGGCCGGCTCCATCTTGGGAGCCGCTGGTGTGGAGGCCGCCGGCTAATGTGGCCGCAAAAAATGTTCCATGCTGAACACAGGAGCAGCGGGATGGCGGTCGGGCTATTCTGGCTTCCTAGGGATCAAGCAAATGCGATAATGTGCCGGTATATAGCTGCAGGAGAGCCGCTGGCCGGGAGCCCTGTGAAGGAACGACTTCACGCTGCCATGCCTAGACCACGCCCCCGTGTTTATACTTATAATGTGTCCTGTGTGCAGTTTGTATTGTTAGGATAAGACGATCAGGGTGGAAGGGGGTAAAGTCCCCCCATAGTATGTTTATATGCTGTGTTCTTGCCCAATAAATGATTCCATGTTCAGCAGCCAAAACGAGTCCTGCATAGTTCTTTGGTTGTAATATGGGGCTGAATATTTGATATCTGATGTCCAGACTGGAGCAAGTGGTATTCTCATGGAAGTACTCAAGCGGAGTGGGTTGGTTCCGTTACATCGGTCACCGGTATCATTCGAGTTACTCAAACTGTGCCAGGCATGTGAGCATCCTGACACATAATTCCTTACCGTTCAGACTCCTGAACATAGATCTAGACTCTGAAGGTCGATATGAGGTAATACATGTAATGATAGAATTTCTGGAAATTGTATTGGTGGGACTGTACATACCTCCTCCGGCGCCATTAGACTGCTTCACAAAATTACTGCCCTTATTGCCAGGTTCTCGACGGAGAATGTTGTTCTCATGGGTGATTTTAATATGCCCCTTAACCCCGAGATGAATCATTTTACGTCAACGGGAAGGAACTCCTCTGATCTTTCTGGGTGGGCAGAGGCCTATGGGTTGGTGGACGTCTGGCGTTGGAGGCAGCCCCTTGAGAGAGCTTTCACATGCCACTCTGCCACATACAAAACCCTATCCCGAATTTACCTTACATATGTCGGGGGCCCCCTTCTGCCCAGAATGTAACAGATATCTATTTTGCCGAGGGGGATCTCGGATCATGCACTGGTAATAATTCAGATTTCCCTAGAGGGTTCTCCCTTGAACAAACTATGGAGGCTATCCAGATACTGGATATCTAATCCTGAGGTTGAGTCGGGGCTTTGGCAACAATTGCACATTTATTGGGGCCTCAATCCTGACTCGGAGGAGATGGTCTGGGATGGGTTTAAAGCCTTTTGTAGGGGTCACTATCTAACTCTCATAGGAGGGGTTCGCAGTAGGTTGAGAGCTGAATTGGCTAGGGCTTAAGAGGTGACCACTTCCCTAGAAAGACAATATGTTCAGACTAAGAACCTGGTACTCCATGTTCAGCTTCATAAAAGTGACACTTTTGCTTCCTACTACGCTACCCTTTACACTTCCCAAGTAGACTGCTCTATAAATGAGCTGCGGGACTATCTCTCTGACGTTGACTTCCGGTTCTAACAGAGACATATAGAGATCAACTCGACTCTCCCATTACGATCAAGGAGGTTGTCACGTGTGGTCACATAGCTTGTAGTAGAGCCTGTCTTTTATAGGAGGAGACCTCTCATACAGCTCTGGCTCTGAACCCACTAGATTGCTGACAGTGGTTTTGAGAACGCTGTGAGGTAGGAGTGTATCTGTAATGCAGCAGCAGCAGACTGGATGGATGGATGCTGACTCCGGATGAGCTGGTAGAAGGCAGTAGCCAACTGATGAGGCAGATGCAGGTCAGTGACCCCAGGAGCTGGATTCAGAGGCAAACTGAAGGAGGGTGAAACAAGCCGGGTCAAACACATGCAGGCATAAATGGCAAAACGGCAGGCAAAGAGTAGTCAGTAGGCAAGCTGGATTCGGCAAGAAATATCAGGCAGATAAAGTCTATGAGCAAGGTCAAGGCAAGCCGGGTCAGGATAGGAGAAGGCAGGATAGTCAGACAGGCCGGGTCACTTCAGGTAATTCAGGTATCAACAGGTTCAGAGTAACACGGGGTAAAGCTGAAGATCAGACAGCACTGCACTAGTGCCAAGCGCATTAGCACGCACACGGTCCCGCACATGCATGCGCCAGTGATCCGTCAGAAGGATTCCTGTGCGAATCATGCCCATGCAGATGCGGCGACAGTCTGGTTCCCTGACAGAGGGCACTGGCTTCTCTTCTGGCGGGAAAGACACCGGGACCAGATGGATTCCCACCAAATTTTATAAGGCGTATCTCGATGATCTAGCCCCTAGATTTCGATCTCTATTCACCAACTCCTTGAAATCGGGATCTCTGCCCGCCTCCATGTCTGAGGCAGCAAAAGTAGTGGTGCCCAAACCTGGCAAGGACCCAGCGTTTTGCAAGTCCTATCGCCCAATATCCATGATACATGTGGATGCCAAGGTGCTTGCAAAGATCCTGGCCAATCGCTTAAACAGGGTCATTATGGCTCTGGTGCATCCTGACCAGTCCGGGTTCATGCCGGGCAGAGAGACTGATATTAATATCCACAGACTATTCACTCACATTGACAGAGCCACAGAAGAGAATGCTGGTGGTGGTGTTGGATGCCGAAAAGGCATTTGACTCTGTAGAGTGGACATTCTTCTGGGTAGCCTTGGAGTCCTTCGGATTTGGACTGAGATGTATTTCCTGGATTAACCTCTTATACGCAGACCCAACAGGCAGAGTTAGATTGAACGGTCCACTATCTGCTCCGTTTTCATCTGAGTAGGGGGACTAGACAAGGGTGCCCTCTTTACCCGGGGCTTTTTTCCCTTGCAATAGAGCCTTTAGCGATTCTCTTGCATCGGGATCCTAGGGTGAAGGGAATTCAGGCTGGTGTACTCCAAGAAAAAGTGTCTCTCTACGCGGATGACGCGTTGTTATATTTAGCTGATGCAGGGGACTCTCTGAGATCTGCCCTGGAGATTGTCGACCAATTTCAGTGACAAACTAACTGGGATAAGTCCCTTCTTTTTTACCTTAATCCTCTGGATTCTGGGGCTGAGACTCACACACCACTCCAATGGGTAGAAGACTTCAAGTATCTGGGTGTGAGAGTCCAGAGTTCTTTACCAGCTTATCTAGAGGATAACCTATCCCCCTTGATTGCCCAATTTGCAGAAAGATGCCAGACTTGGAAATCTCTGCCACTGTCGCCGGTGGGCTGAGGGAATTTACTCAAAATGGTCTATCTGCACAAGTTCCTATTCTTCTTCAGAAACACCCCAGTCCCCAATCTCTAAGTTGATCTTCTGCAGAGTGGACAGCCTCATAGTCTCTTTTGTCTGGGGGGGGGACCCCATGGGTGCCATTGAAGATGCTCCCACTCTCACAAGGGGATTTGGCGCTACCGAATCTCCAGCTCTACTACTCGTCGGCGGTGGTGAATGTCCGTTGGTGGTTTGACCAATCCAGACACAATCCCGTGGTGCAGCTGGAGGCATCTATACTGCGGCCTTAATCAACCTGGTTTATAGAGGGCCTAGAGATCACCCTGACATGAAGACTCCAATGAAGATGACGGATAAAGTATTGCAACAGGCCAGGGGGATATTTAAGTTTGACTCTAATTTTTCTCCCCATACTCCTTTATGGGGTAACCCACAACTTCAGCACTTCTTCACTATACCTGACCCCAAGTTGTGGGCAGACAGGGGGATTAGGACCCTTAAACACATCTTTATCCTTCTCAATCAGAACTGTGTTGGCGATGTCATATCTCTAGAGGAGACTTTACCCATGTAAGGTGGGCTTGCCCCCCGATTTATAAATTATGGGAACGAGTTATACACCTTTTTAACCTAGTCATGGGTGAGAGGGTGCTTAACTCAGCAGAGGTGACTTTATTATCTCTTTTTCCAAATACATTGCCGAAAGTTAGGAGATCTCTCCTGGGTTTTTTTTATCAGCAGCTAGGCATCTAATCCCTAAGTATTGGAAGACAACTAGCTCCCCCTCATTTCCAGAGTGGATTGAGAATCTAAATGTGATCATGCATAGGGAGGAACTGGTAGCAGAAAACAATGACACCATGGAAAATTTTAATGGGGTATGGAGGACCTGGTTAGCATTTATAGACCCATAAATGATTCTGACCTTCGGTTAAGTCTGAATATGGCGCAGGCTCACAAGCTGGCTCTATGCGCCCACGGGCGGCGAGGTGATGGGTGTGAGGAGGAGGACCGGAGGCAGAGGCAATCCCTCCCCCCCCCTTTTTTTTTTTACGTAATGTGTTTTGAGTGATGTTATATGATATATGTACTCGTGATTTGTTCTGTAGTTTGTCTTGCTTTGCAATCTGTTGGAATTGAAAATGAATAAAAAGATATAAAAGAATAAACACATCTTTATCGATGGTAGGTTTTCCTCCTTCTCGGTGCTTAGGGAGAAATATAACATTCCTCCTTCTATGACCTTCAGGTATTACCAACTTAGACACGCAGCACAGGCACAGTTTCCTATCCCTATAGTTCTCCAGCCTGACTCGGTGAAGCGCTTGCTGATCTCCAAGCATCTAGAGAAGCCCTTGTCCTCACTCTATCTTTAGCTATCGGTGGCTTGTGCAAACTGTATGACCATGGAAAGTGGATATTCTGGAGCTGACTGAGGAAGACTGGGAAGATTCAGTTGAAAAATATATCAATACTATGATCTCAGCTAGAGATCGTTGTATACAATTGAAATTCTTGCATAGGGCATACTACACCCCGGCCCGACTGGCGGGAATTTACCCCAATGTTAGCCCTATGTGTTCGAGGTGTCAATCCTCTCCTGGAACATTCCTACATATAGTGTGGACATGTCCCCATATCCGACCATTCTGGGAGGGGGTGATTGGGAAGCTGAACGATTTTGGAGACTGGATCCTTAGACAAGATCCGGCCATGGCGCTCTTGGAAGTTTTGGAAGAAGTGGTAGCCACCAGATATGGGAAATTGTTCCTTTTTTTTGCCCTATACTATGCTAGAGGTGAAATCCTCCTTAGATGGAAACAGCATAACCCCACAACGGTTAACACATGGATAAGTGCAGTGAATTTGGTTTTGCCATTGTATAAATTAACTTACGAGAGCAGAAATTGTCCAAAAAAAATTTGACAAGGTTTGGTCTCAGTGGATAGATGCATATGGTTCGTCATCCTAGAAAGAATTGTGGTTGCTTTTAAGTGATAATCAAGCAATGATATCCTCCTTCTCCCTCCCTTTCCCCCCTCCCCCCCCCCACACACTTCTCTTTTCCCCTCCATATCCTACATTTTCTCCCCTCCCCCTCTTTTACCTTTACCTCTCCCTCCTCTTCTTCCTTATGAAAAATCACTGGGATTATCACTGTCCCTGACGCCAATCTTTAAATATGACTGCTTAATTGTTAATTTAAACTTTCATTGCATTTTCTTGTACTCTTGAACTTTAAGGAATCCCTCAGTGTTATATACTGACTGTGTCCTCTTTATTTATCAATGCTTATATTGGATAAAATCTTACTCTTACTTTAAAAAAAAAAAAACTAGAATTGGGGGAGCACAAAATTAAAGTGATTGTAAAGTCTCATTTAATAAAAAATAAATAAATCAACATGTTATACTTACATCCTCTATGCAGTTGGTACAGAGCAGCCTGGATCCTCCTCTTCTCGGGTCCCTCTTTGCTGCTCCTGGCCCCTCCCTCCTATCAAGTGCTGCCTCAGCCAGCAGCTTCCTATTGGGCACTGAGCCGAGTCAGAGCTCCGTGTATCCATTCAGATACGGAGCCCCGACCGGCCCCGTCCCCTCTCTCCCCTGATTGGCTGACTGACTTTGATTGACAGCCACAGCAGCTAATGGCACCACTGCTGTGTCTCAGTGTATCAGGAGGAGTGTCCTGGATGATTAAGACAGTCGTGGACATCACTGGAGAAAGATGGGGCTCAAGTAAGTAATTAGGGGGTGCGAAAAAAAGAGTGGTCCACATAGCGTAATTCCATTTTATCTGATTAAAAATTAAAAGTTAACAGTGACAAGCACATTTAGTTTAAAAAAAGAGAAAGGTCTGGTGTCACCAGTGACACACCTCCATCCCTAAATTGCAACAAAATAACAGAAATTCGCCCTGGGACTTTATATGAGGTGAGCACAGTTTAGCCAAAAATACATAACAGGAGTAAACAAAATCAGAAGATTTATTCAAAAATAATCATACATGTATAAAACGACATGGATAAAATTGCCAGTCAGAGTGATGATACACATAGTATATAATGATTGCAATAACACATGTAAAATGATAAACTGGCATCTTATATCTCAAGTCAGAGTGGTGATACACATAGTTTATAATGATTGCAATAACACATGATACACAGGCAATCCGTTTCACGAGACTCCACTCGCTTCTTCAGGAATGGAAGCATGTGTGGTGTATCTAGACTGGAAGTAAACATAGAAAAACGTATGTCATAATGATGGTTGTATCAACAAAATGGTAAGAGGGCCTTGGAGTAGTGGACCCCATACTCACCAATCGGCAAAACCAAATTACTATAAGCTGAACTCTCAGAGGGTGGCAGCGACAGATGTCTAGCCTGGGAGCTGAGGAGGTGGAACCCCCAGAATACCACCAGGGGGCAAACAGAATGCGAACGTGGCATGGGTACAGGTGATGTATTCCTTGGGGTCTCACAATGTCCCTCATGGATACCAACTGTAAAGTAAATGTGTATATCAGTAATTGCTAAAATAGCAGAGTAAGCCTAAAATATATAATTTGTATACATATGTATCAAAATGCAAAGCAGCCTGGTCCAATGAAGGTATGGACATGGAAACCAAGGGGAAGTGATCGGGAAATACAGAAAAAAAAGGGTAGAATATTGTCCTGTAGGACAATCCCTAGTGAAGGAAAAGGGGAAAGTGAAATGAAGAATGTGTGAAAATAAAAACGAATCCAAGCTAAAGGTGTATATTAAATGTAAAGGTAATACATAAGTGACTGTGTGAACCAAGATGGGATGGATGGATGCTTACCCTCAATGAAGAAAGCTGCCATGTGTACGGTGAGGAGCAGTGAAAGCAAATCCCCGGATGAGTCTGGCAGGCTCCACCCCCAACGCCATGTGAGGGCGGCAGACACGCGAATGCAGCAACCACTCATGCGTGATCAACCTCCGGCCACCCACGATGACACATTATGCCCAAGCGTGATGACGCCGTTGATAGAGAACGTCACATGATGGCGAAAGGACATGGCGCCGATGTGCATGTGGCTCCGCCCATCCCAAAGGACAGGAGGGGACAGCAGAAAATAGAAGAGCCTCCCTTCGCACATCGCAGCTCCCAAAACCTAAACAAACAACGCAACCACCGACGGAACAGCTTAGTGGAAGGCTAAAGTATAAGCCTAAAATTAGGTATAGCCTGGCTGTTGGAGATAACAGCGATAAACAGAAATAAATTAGATGTATGTATATGGCTTATGGTGGCAACAGACCAGATTGGGCATATGGGTGTCTTCCACCCAGGTACAGTAAAACAAAAAAAAAAGGTCTGGTGTCAACATATACATGTATGATTATTTTGAATAGATCTTCTGATTGTGTTTACTCCTGTTATGTTTATTGGCTAAACTGTGCTCACCTCATATAAAGTCCCAGGGCAAATTTCTGTTATTTTGAAGCGCATTTAGTTGTTATGCCCTGAACACTATATAGCCATCAAAACTGCCAATGGCTGGTGACCAAACACGTCAGGACATAACTGTATGGTGACCAGAAGTGACGTCAGGTGCCAGACCAGAAGTACAGTGCCTTGATAAAGTATTCATACCCCTTGCAATTTTCCACATTTTGTAATGTTGTGACCAAGAACATAAATATATTTTATTGGGATTTTATGTGATAGACCAACACAAAGTGGCACATAATTGTGAAGTGGAAGGAAAATGATAAATGGTTTTAAAATTTATTTACAAATAAATATCTGAAAAGTGTGGTGTGCATTTGTATTCAGCCCTCTTTACTCTGATACCCCTAACTAAAATCTAGTGGAACCAATTGCCTTCAGAAGTCACCTAATTAGTAAATGGAGTCCATCTGTGTGTAATTTAATCTCAGTACAGGGTTACAAACAAGATAGGGACTGTAGGTTTGTTCTTAAGTTGTATTTGTTTGTAAGTCAGAACAGGTACATTTTTAAAGTGTAGTTTCATCCAAAAAAACTATTTTTAAGCTTTTTGGATAGCATATGGAAGGGGTAACACCCCTGTAATGTTTGTTTTGCTGTCTATGTTTCTGTTCAGAAGATTTCACCTCACTTCCTGTCCCAATTATAATTGGATTTTGAAAATTTGGGGTTGTGGAAACAAACCTTGGAGATAAAGCTTCAGTGGAGACACCTTTTTCCCATTATAACTCTTACTGGAGTGAATTTCCCTTTGTAACTAGGGGATCGCCTGTATAAATACAAATGTTCTATGAAGCCCTCGGTTTATTAGAGAACCTTAGTGAACAAACAGCATCATGAACACATCAAACAGATCAGGGGTAAAGCTGTGGAGAAGTTTAAAGCCGGGTTATGTTATAAAAAAAATATCCCAAGCTTTGAACATCTCATGGAGCTCTGTTCAATCCATCATCTGAAAATGTAAAATATGGCACAACTGCAAACCTACCAAGATGGTAACTCTGGAGGAGCTACATAGATCCACAGCTCAGGTGGGAGAATCTGTCCACAACACAACTGTTATTCGTGCACTCCACAAATCAGGCCTTTATGGAAGAGTACAGAGAAGAAAGCCATTGTTGAAAGAAAGCCATGAAAAGTCCCATTTGCAGTTTGTGAGAAGCCTTGTGGGGGGATACATCAAATATGTAGAAGAAGGCGCTCTGGTCAGACAAGACCAAAATTTAACTTTTCGGTCTAAAAGCAAAATGCTATGTGTGTAGAAAACTAACAATGCACATCACCCTGAACACACTATCCCCACCGTGAAACATGGTGGTGGCAGCATCATGTTGTGGGGATGCTTTTCTTCAGCAGGGACAGGGAAGCTTGTCAGAGTTGATGGGAAGATGGATGGAGCCAAATACAGAGCAATCTTAGAAGAAACCCTGGTAGAGTCTGTAAAAGACTTGCGACTGGGGCAGAGGTACACCTTCTAGCAGGACAATGACCCTAAACATACAGCCAGAGCTACAATGGAATGGTTTAGATCAAAGTATATTCAAGTGTTAGAATGGCCCAGTCAAGGTCCAGACCTAAATCCAATTGAGAATCTGTGGCAAGACTTGAAAATTGCTTTTCACACACACCTCCTTCTCCATCCAATCTGACAGAGCTTGAGCTATTTTGCAAAGAAGAATGGGCAAAAAGTTCACTCTCTAGATGTGCAAAGCTTATAGAGACATACCCAAAAAGACTTGCAGCTGTAATTGCAGGGAAAGGTGGTTCTACAAAGTATTGATTAAGGGGGGCTGAATACAAATGCATGGCACACTTTTCAGAAATGTATTTGTAAAAAAAAAAAATGGAATTTTTTTTTATCATTTTCCTTCCACTTCACAATTATGTGCCACTTTGTGTTGGTCTATTATATAAAATTCCAATATATTACATTTAAGTTTTTAGTTGTAACATGACAAAATGTGAAAAATTTCAAGGGGTATGAATACGTTTTCAAGGCACTATAACGTCAGGCGCAGGGGACGCGGTTTGCGAGTGCAGTAAGACTGCCAACTATTGTAGTCTGGGCAGTTTTGACGGTTGTATAGTGTTGATGTGCATAAAAATTGAATGTGCTTGTGAGTGTTTTTAATAAAATCGTTAAAATGGGATTATACTCTGTGGACCACTCTTTTTCAAGTCCTAGTATGTGTATGGACACTATGGATAGTTGAGGAAATTAATTTAAAGGAGCAGCGACCGTAAAGGGGATCATTTTGAATGGTATTTGCCGATCAGTAAAATGTGAGGAAAATAATTTTGATGAGCGTGGTGTCTTATGGGGAGTGGAAAGCACTTTATACACAGTGGTGAAAGACTGGAAGAATTGCAGTGTTTCTCAACCTTTTACGCTGAAGTACCCCTGCAGATCTAAAAAAATTTCCTAAGTACCCCTGTCTCGAGAAAGTAATTTCTATTGCTTGGGTGTCATGGTTTCTGTGTGTGTGTGTGTAATGTCAGTATATCTTTGTGATGATTTCTGTGTGTGTTTGTGATGGTTTTTGTTTGTGTGCAAAATCATCATCACTCACCAGTGCTCATCAATGCAGCCTCACCAGTGCCCATCAATGCAGTCTTACCATTGCCCATCAATGCAGCCTCACCAGTGCCCATCAATGCAGCCTCACCAGTGCCCATCAAATGCAGCCTTACCAGTGCCCATCAAATGCAGCCTGATCAGTGCCCACCAATGCAGCCTTACCAGTGCCCATCAAATGCAGCCTTGCCAGTGCCCATCAAATTCAGCCTGATCAGTGCCCATCAAATGCAGCCTGATCAATGCCCATGAAATGCAGCCTGATCAGTGTCCATCAAATGCAGCCTGATCAGTGTCCATCAAATGCAGCCTGATCAGTGCCCATCAAATGCAGACTTACCAGTGCCCATCAAATGCAGACTTACCAGTGCCCATTAAATGCAGACTTACCAGTGCCCATCAAATGTAGCCTTACCAGTACCCATCAAATGTAGCTTTACCAGTGCCCATCAAATGCAGCCTTGCCAGTGCACATCAAATGCAGGCTTGCCAGTGCCCAGCAATGTAGCCTGATCAGTGCCCAGCATTGCAGCCTGATAAGTGCCCATCAATGCAGCCTGATCAGTGCCCACCAATGCAGCCTTACCAGTGCCCATCAAATGCAGCCTTAGCAGTGTCCATCAAATGCAGCCTGATCAGTGCCCATCAAATGCAGCCTGATCAGTGCCCATCAAATGCAGCCTGATCAGTGCCCATCAAATGCAGACTTACCAGTGCCCACCAAATGCAGACTTACCAGTGCCCATCAAATGCAGACTTACCAGTGCCCATCAAATGCAGACTTACCAGTGCCCATCAAATGTAGCCTTACCAGTACCCATCAAATGTAGCCTTACCAGTACCCATCAAATGTAGCTTTACCAGTGCCCATCAAATGCAGCCTTGCCAGTGCCCATCAATGCAGCCTTACCATTGCCCATCAATGCAGCCTCACCAGTGCCCATCAATGCAGCCTCACCAGTGCCCATCAAATGCAGCCTTACCAGTGCCCATCAACTGCAGCCTGATCAGTGCCCAGCATTGCAGCCTGATCAGTGCCCAGCAATACAGCCTGATCAGTACCCAGAAATACAGCCACATTTGTAATGTGCAGCATGGAAGGGGTTAATGTATTGCCAATGGTTACTGATGCATTAGTGACCAGTGACAATAACCCCTTGTGCTGCATTAGTGACCTCAGTGTCAGTGTTTATTAACCCCTTCATGCTGCATCATAAAGGGATTAATTAACACTGCCACTAATGCAGCACAAAAGGGTTAATTAACTGCTACTGGTCACTAATGGATCAGTAACCAATGACAATACATTTACCCCTTCCATGCTGCATATTACAAATGCATTGTAGATTAATTAACCCCCCCCTTCAAAAAAAAAAAAGTTAAGCACTGCATAACACAGATAACATTACCGACTGCAGTGTTATCAGCCTCTGCTCACTCACTTGTCCAGTGGACGCTCCGAGCAGAGGCAGCACTCCTCCACCATCCCCAGCTCCCAGCCTCACAGTGAAGGGAAGCTCCTGTCAGGGAAGAGTGTGTGAGGCACACTCACCGCTCTGCTGCGGGCAGCTCTGCAATTGTAATACTGTGTAGCTGTATACAGCAAGCTGCCGCTACATTAAATCTTTTACCCGCTGGCACCCTGTCCCCCAACACAGCCGGCGTACCCCCTGCCTGTGGTGCACGTACCCCTAGTTGAGAAACTCTGGAATAGTGTATTGGAAGTTGGACACTGATTGATGCATAAAATAAATTTTTATGAACTATATGAAGATATCACTGATTGATGCATGAAATAACCTTTATACATTTTCACTGATAATAGATATCACTGATGCGGGCAATTTTGTTATCGGGTGTTTTGTGTTAAAAGCATTTTAATTGTATTTTGGATTGTATTAATATTGTGCTAACATTTCAAGCATTTCTTTCTTTTAATTTTGATGAGTATGGGCTTACAGCTATGCTTACTTCATGCTTCCCTCTGCTGACCAGCTTTATGGAGATGCTGATTTCATTTTCCAGCAGGACTTGGCACCGACCCACACTGCCAAAAGTACCAACACCTGGTTTAATGAGCATGATATCACTGTGCTTGATTGGCCAGCAAATTCACCTGACCTAAACCCCATTGAGAATCTGTGGGGTATTGTCAAGAGGAAAATGAGAGACACCAGACCCAACAATGCAGACAAGCTGAAGGCCGCGATCAAAGCAACCTGGGCTTCCATAACACCTCAGCAGTGCCACAGGTCGATCGCCTCCATGCTATGCCGCATTGATGCAGGGATTTATGCAAAAGGAGCCCTGACCAAGTATTGAGTGCATACTATACTGTACATAGACATACATTTCAGTAAGCCAACAATTCTGTATTAGAAATACTTTTTTTTATTGGTCTCATGTAATATTCTAATTTTCTGAGATAATGAATTTTGGGTTTTCATTGGCTGTAAGCCATAATCATCAAAATTAAAAGAAAGAAATGCTTGAAATAAATCACTCTGTGTGTAACAAATCTATATAAAATATATGAGTTTCACTTTTTGAATTGAATTACTGAAATAAACTAATTTTTTGATGATAATCTAATTTTATGAGATGCAGCTGTATATTATTATTATCATTTTCTCTTTCGTTCGACAGGCACAGCGATTCTTAGGACTAAGTGGGTTATGCTGCCTCTTATTAGGAGTTACTAGGCAGAATAGGCAGTTCTAACAGAAAAAAGAACAGCACCAGACACAGCCCCTCCCAGGGGGCAGTCCCCACTGGCAGATAACCCCACACCCAGCTCCTGCTAGCTCAGTTTTCTCTGCCTAGTGCAAGGAGTTAGACCTAGGATCCCATGTTGGGATCTGTGGTGCCTCTCTGGGCCACTTTCGGATGTCATAGATGAAGACTACAATCAAGTAGTTAGACCGGATGCCTCGCGCTGGGTCGACCGCGACAAACCCCGATGCGGACGGGGGGCCCCACGGGTTAAACGTCCCGCCATCGCACATAGTGCGCCCAGGGCCAACAGCTCCCTCTGGCCTAGCCGGGAGCGCTAAAGCTGTCCGGGTGGGATTCCCGCACCGCCTGACTAGATGGGGTAAGTGCGCCCCCCCTCCTGCTCGGGGGCCCAGGGGGAGCTGGCGGGTCCCCCCTCTGGGGTGTCAGGGTAGCGGGTGGTCTTCCCTCCCCTCCCTTGCTAGCAATCCCCCTCCCCCACCCTTCCGGTGCCCCGCTGTTGCCCCCCCGGGGGCTCCCAGGGTGTGTGTGCATGTAGGGCCCTAGAGGTCCCCCCCGCTGCTCCCCCTCCGCACCTCGTGCTGCGGCGGTCGGATCGCTCGGCGGCCATTTTGCCGGGGTCCGGCTGCCATTTTCCTGTAGCTGGCCGCATGGTAGAGCCTGGGGAACGGCCGGTGGCCATTTTGGCGTAGCCGCGCCATTGTTTTCTATGGGGTTTTGGCCTCTAGTGGTGCAGGGCGGCCATTTTCCTGTGGTCTCTGTACTTAATCTGCCCTGTGTGTGCCAGGGGGCGGTCCTGGTCGCACTGGCGCCGTTTTACCCCCCCTGCACAGCCGGATCTCGCTGGGCAGCAGCGCAGCAGCTATGGAACAGCAGTGGAGTAGGACAGGAGGCGAGCGGGGCAGCGACAGCGGCAGACAGCAGAGGCAAGCAGCTCTTCTCCGGGTCGGGTGGTGAGTCCCTCAAGGGTGCTCCTTGTGACCAGCCTTGCTCAGCTGTGGGGTGAGGGGTGCAGTGGTCTCCTGGCATTGGGCCTTATTTGGCGCCGCCAGGGTGGGGACAGGATGGCAGCTGCTGCGGGTGCTTCTCCACGGACCTCGCTTTGCCTGCAGCCAGCGCTTCAGGGACCCCGTCCCTTATAGACGCCAGGTCGACAGTCCAGGAGGCGTTCGTTTCCCGAGATCCCTGATGCTCCTGATAGCGTGGATGAGTGTGAGGCGTCCACGGCTGCGCACGAGAGGGCACTAGTAGGCGCTCTGATCACCTCAAAGCGTGAGACCCTGCAATTGGACGACCAGGTGGGACCCCATCAGGGGTTGCCCGGCCCCTTCGGGTCGCATAAGACCGGCCGGTACGGTTCTGGTCTTCCCGTTTGTGGATTTTCTGGAACAGGTTGTTTATAGGGACTGGGCTCAGAGCCCCCCCTTTGCCAGACGTTTCGCTGTGCGCTATGCTGTTGGGGAGGAACTGTTGCAGAAGTGGGCATCACCTCCTGTGGTTAAACCCGCCCCCCCCGTGTACTGCCTGAATAGGGCGACCACGGTCCTGGTGGAGGGCACGCCGGCCTTTTTAGGGACCAGGTTGATGGGAAGACCGACGCTTGCGTCAGATCCCTGTTTGTTATGGCGGGATCAGACAGACGGCCCATTGTGGCTTCTGCGCTGGCGTCACACACCACTCACTTTGTGGGCGGAGCTGTTATATAGCAAGGTGAGCAACAGTCAGGTTCCTCCTGATTGCGTAGGTCTCGCTGATCAGCTTGTCCATGGACTTGTCCATGGTCTACGGTATGATGCGGCCCCCCTGACGTCCAAGGGGTTCGTGGTCTTGGCTGTAGTGCTGGTCAGCGGACCAGACTTCTAAAAAGGGCCCTGGCGGACTTGCCTTTTCCAGGGTGGGTGGCTCTTTGGGCCTCCTTGGTTGGGATTATCAACATCCTCACAGGTGGGAAGAGCACCTTTCTCCTGGAGACAAGGAGGATTGCGCCGTCCCCCCCCGCTCCTCGGGCAGGGTTCGCAGCCCACTGAGGCCCCCACGGGGGGACAGTAGCGTCCCTGGCAGCATAACCGTGCCAAGTCAGGGGACGAGGCTTCCTCCGCGTGTCGGGTTGCCTCCACCCGGCTCTCGGGTGAGGAGGGCTGACGTCTCCTGGGGTTTGCAGACAGGGGGTCCACCTGCATTTCGGACCACTGGGACAAGATGGTCTCGTCGGGATACTGAATAGAACTTCGTTCCCGTCCCTCAGATAGGCTATTCGCCTCCAACTTGCAGCTGCCTGTACAGGACCTGTTTGGTCAGGGGCGGTCGTTCCCATTCCGCATGCGGAGCATTCCCAAGGTTTTTTGCTCCAACCTTTTTGGGGTTCCGGAGAAGGATGGGTTCTTCCCATCCTGGATCTGAGGGACCTCAACAGGTTTGTGCGGAGCCGCAGGTTTTCGGATGGAGTCTGTCCGCTCGGGGGTAGTGGCCCTGCTCCAGGGCGTTTTTTTCCTGGCCCCCCCCCCCGATATCAAGATGAATACCTGCACGTTCCCATCTGCGCCCAGCACCAGTGCTTCCTGTGCCTTGCGGTTGGAGAGGATCACTACCAGTTCGTAGCTCTCCCGTTTGGCCTGGCCTCGGGTCTTTGCCAAACTACTGGCCCGGTTCTGGCCCTGCGGAGGCAGTGGGGCATCGCGGTGGTGGCGTATCGGGAGAATTTTCTCCTGCAAGCAGAGTTGGCTCCAGCGCTCAGGGCCATTGTGACTTTCACCCTACACACTCTGCACGAGTTCGGATGGGTGATCAATTTTCCGAAGTCGGTTTTCGATTCACCGACGGGAATATCTGGGGCTGATCTTGGATGCAAAGATTTTCCTTCTGCCTATCGAGAAGCAGATGCTTCAGTCGGGGTTCGGTCCCTACTGTCCCAGAAATGGGCCTCAATCCGGTTTTGCATGCGGGTTTTGGGCCTCATGGTGGCCTCCTTTGTGGCGGTTCCTTAGGCTCTAGGTCATACCCGTGTTTTGCAATGGGAGATTCTCCTGAGAGGGGACAGGTCCCTGTCTTCACTGGATCGGGTACTCAGAATGGATCACAGGGTGAGGGCATTGCTGCTCTGGTGGCTGCGGGCCCCGGCTCTTCGCTCGGGGAGGTTTTTCCTTCCCCTTCACAGGACGGTGATCACAATGGACGCCAGCCTTACCGGCTGGGGCGGAGTCCTGGGGCTGTTCTCAGCCCAGGGTCAGTGGTCTCTGGAGGAGTCTCGTCTCCCGATCAATGCCCTGGAATTGCGGGCGATCTGGTACTGCCTTTGCCATTGGACATCGCGGCTGCACGGACGCCCTGCCCGGATTCAGTCGGACAATGCCACGGCTGTGGTATACGTAAATCACCAGGGCGGGACGAGAAGCTCGGCTGCAGCCTCGGAGGTAGCCCCCATTCTGCGGTGGGCAACAAACCAAGTTCCAGCAATCTCTGCCGTTCACATACCGGGCGTGGAAAACTGGCAGGCGGACTATCTCAGTCAGCACCTGGACCAAGGAGAGTGGTCACTACACCCGGAGGAGTTTCATCAGATTTGTCTGAGGTGGGGTGCTCCGGACGTGGACTTGCTAGCGTCCCATCTCAATCAGAAGGTGCAGACCTTCGCGAGCGGGACAAGGGATCCCTTGGCGGTCACGGCGGCTGCTCTAATAGCTCCGTGGGCTCGGTATCGACTCTTCTATGCCTTTTCCCCGCTCAAGCTGCTTCCGGGCCTTCTGGGCAGAATGGAAGCGGAGGGCTTTCCTACCATTCTGGTAGCTCCAGATTGGCCAAGGCGTCTTTGGTACGCCAATGGAGTGCAGATGTTGGTAAATGCCCCCTGGCGACTCCCGCTTTGCGAGGATTTCTGTCCCTGGGGCCCATCTTGCACCCTGCTTTACCCTCTCTGGCTTTAACAGCCTGGCTATTGAATCCCGTGTGTTGAGGGATCGAGGTGTCTCGGACTCGGTGATTCCTACCATGTTGAGGGTGCGTGGGGCCACCTCACGTAAAGTTTATCACTGCACCTGGAAGGCTTACGCCACCTGGTGCGAGGCCAGGGGGGTGGAACCCTCGTTCCTTCTCGGTGTCTCGCGTGCTGGCCTTCGTACAGAAGGGTCTCGACCAGCAACTGGCGTTAAGTACTTTCAAGGGTCGTGC
>BLSH010507522.1:79206-99555 GCA_018402905.1 Glandirana rugosa | reverse complement strand
TCTTATCTTTGTGTTATCTTGTCTTATCTAATTTTATCTTCTTATTATATGATAGAAGGTTTTAAGCTTATCTGACTTAAACTTATCTTTTCAAATATTATCTTATCTTTTATTCTCTTATTCTATCTTGTCTTATCTAATTGTATCTTATTATATATGATAAAAGCCTTTAAGCTTAAAGCTTATGTCACTTAAGGTTAAAGCTTATCTTTTCTATTATGTGACACACGTCTTAATAATCCGTTTACTCATAAAACTGGTGTAGTAGGAGAAATACGTACAACAGAATGAGGTTCGACATAGCCGAGCTTTCGGATGATGGTTAATTCGTATAATCCACTACACGTAGAGTCATTACTCTTCCCCACACCAAATTACTGTAGTTGTGGGATACAGTCCACACGTATTAATAATCCGTTGAAGGAAAATTGGTAGTAGGCTTTCGAGCCGATACAGCTTGGAGTAAGACAACATGCATAAAGAGGATGATGTGGTCAAAATACTCATTTGCCTAATAATTCTGCACACAGTGTATTATCTTTTCTATTCGAAATTGGAATTCACTGTATTCGAAATTCGAATTTCCGAAAATAGTATATATTATTCTATGTTAATCTATTCTGTTCTATCTTATTCTCTTATTTTCTATTCTATTATAAACTTTTCTATTCAAATTCAGTCTATTCGAATTTTGGAAGATAGTATATTATTCTTCTATTTTAATCTATTCTGTTCTATTGTGTTTCTATTCTTTTCTATCTTATTCTATTATTTTCTATTGTATTCTTTTCTCTTATTTTCTATTCTATTATAAACTTTTCTATTCAAATTCAAATCCAGTCTATTCGAAATTGGAATTCATTGTATTCGAAATTTGAATTCCGGAAGATAGCATATATTATTCTATGTTAATCTATTCTGTTCTATTAATTTTCTCTTATTTTCTTTATTATTCTATTATTTTCTGTTGTATCTTTTTCTATTCTATTATAAACGTTTCTATTCAAATTCGAATGCAGTCTATTCAAAATTGAAATTCATATTGTATTCGAAATTCGAATTTCGGGAAGATAGTATATTATTCTATGTTAATCTATTCTGTTCTATTGTTTTTCTATTCTGTTCTATCTTATTCTCTTTTTTCTATTCTATTCTATTATAAACATTTCTATTCAAATTCTGTTCTATTGTTTTTCTATTCTCTTTTTTTCTATCTTATTCTCTTATTTTCTATTGTATTATAATATTTTCTATTCAAAATCAGTCTATTCAAAATTGGAATTCATATTGTATTCAAAATTTGAATTTTGGAAGATAGTATATATCTTATCATTCTATTTTAATCTATTCTGTTCTATTGTTTTTCTATTCTTTTCTATCTTATTCTTGTATTTTCTATTCTTTTCTGTTTTTTCTATTCTATTATTATTTTTTCTATTCTAATTCAGATTCAGTCTATTCAAAAATTGAATTCATTGTATTTGAAATTCGAATTTCGGAAGATAGTATATATTATTCTATGACTTGCAAAAGATGCACCACTTATAAAATGTGCAAAATCAAGTTTTCAAAATTATTATTATAAAAAATATGGTAAGTATATATCAATGGTCGCCTAAGCTACAAAAATGTTCATTATGACATACTGTATTAGGGCGCTGACCAGCTTATATAAAAGGTTTCTTTATATCTAAAAAAAAATCTCCATATTTTATAGAAATATAATGTGAAAATGTATTTTAAGACACCTTTAGGCTATGGCTAATACTTAAATTAATTGTGTGATAACCTAGAATAATATGTGAAATAGAATTCCCCTAATTAGTAAAATTAATATCAATACGTGAGTTTGTTAAAGTGCAAAATACCTGGTGTTATAAATTCACAGATATTAATAATTCATAAAAAATAATATATGCAAAACAACTAGATTCCATATGAATTAATGAAAAATATTATAAAAAAATATATAAATATAAAGTTAATAAACAATAAAAGATAAGATTGTGTTTCAAAAACAATAGAATTGTTTAGACAAAAGTCCCAAGTGAAAAGTTCATAGATTCCAACCACCAATAATGTGAAGGTGTTTGCAGAATAATTCACCCTGCACAGTGAACCACGGACAATCAATCAATCAATATGCACTCACCAAAGACATCTGGCCCCAGAGGGACCACACAGCAAGATGGGTTTGATAAACAGTGGCAACCAGATCTTCCAAATACGTTTCCTTACTCCTTCATATGCCAGTTATATGTTCCTTTAAAATTGGCTCCAATCACAAAGCCACAAAAAAATGCAGGATAGTGTAATACCGCTTTAATTTAAAACCAATTCACATACAACCCAACAAAAAATATGCTCACATTTTGTTCAAAATAAAACAGCCTTTTCAAGTTAGAATGCAGCTCGGGACCCTGATCGGGATGCTTACTGCCTCTCACCCACCTCCCAGCAGTGTCATAGACAGCGTCCACCGGATCTCCGTTATCCTCCCTCAGACTCCGTAGAAACAGCGTTCCACGCCTCGGCTTCAATATATTTCGAGCTTCTGCCCGTCTTCAGGAAGTTTGAATTTTGGAAGATAGTATATATTTTTCTATGTTAATCTATTCTGTTCTATTGTTTTTCTATTCTTTTCTATCTTATTCTCGTATTTTCTATTCTATTATAATCTTTCCTATTTGAACTCAAATTCAGTCTATTCGAAGTTATAATACATTGTGTATTCGAATTTCAGAAGATAATATTATTTGTCTATTTTAATTTATTCCGTTCTATTATTTTTCTATTCTTTTCTATCTTATTCTCTTATTTTCTATTCTATTATTTTCTATTCTACAGGGTGGGCCATTTATATGGATACACCTTAATAAAATGGGAATGGTTTGTGAAATTAACTTCCTGTTTGTGGCACATTAGTATATGTGAGGGGGGGAAACTTTTCAAGATCGGTGGTGACCATGGCGGCCATTTTGAAGTCAGCCATTTTGAATCCAAATTTTGTTTTTTCAATAGGAAGAGGGTCATGTGACAGCCTGTGCTAGCATTTCTCCTGCAGTGTTGCTATCAGTGTGTGAAGAGTGGGAGAAGAGGGTTGCATTGACAATCCAACACAATGGGCAGCACATTGAACACATTTTATAAGTGGTCAGAAACTTGTAAACAACTCATGAAAGAATAAAGTTACGTTAAAACCAAGCACATCATTGTTTTTCTTGTGAAATTCCCAATATGTTTGATGTGTCACATGACCCTCTTCCTATTGAAAAAACAAAAGTTGGATTCAAAATGGCCGACTTCAAAATGGCCACCATGGTCACCACCCATCTTGAAAAGTTTCCCCCCTCACATATACTAATGTGCCACAAAAAGGAAGTTAATATCACCAACCATTCCCATTTTATTAACAGGTTCCCCACCGCGCGCCGTCTTTTCACGGCGGCAGTCGGGGAGCCCTGCGCGAATCGCTGTAAATAAGCGGCGATCTGCATTTGGCCACCAGGGGGGCATTTGGCCACCAGGGGGTGGGGATTTGAATTTTAGCAAAAAGTAAGAAATTTGGGTTTTTTTGCAAAATGGTCGCTCTTCTTTTGTTTATAGCGGTGATAAGAAATGACGCAGAGGCGATCAAATACCACCAAAAGAAAGCTCTATTTGTGGGAAAAAAAGGACGCAAATTTAGTTTGGGTACAACGTCGCACGACCGCGCAATTGTCAGTTAAAGCGACGCAGCGCCGAATCGCAAAAAGTGCTCTGGTCCTAAAGTGGGAAATTCTTCCGGGGCTGAAGTGGTTAAGGTGTATCCAAATAAATGGCCCACCCTGTATTATAATCTTTTATATTCAAATTCAGTCTATTCAAAATTTGAATTCATTGTATTCGAAATTCGAATTTCGGAAGATCGTATATATTATTCTATGTTAATTTATTCTGTTCTATTGTTTTTCTATTCTTTTCTATCTTATTTTCTATTCTATTATTTTCTATTCTATTATAATCTTTTCTATTCTAATTCAGATTCAGACTATTCGAAATTTGACCAAGGCCATCTAGATAAAATCAATAGGATTTTACTGGATTCGTGATAGGTCCCAGTGAGCACATACAACAAATAGTACAAAATATATTTATTTTCATTGGTATAGGTACAAAAAGTTTCTTAAAAACATATTCCTTATTTAACAGATATTACCTACCCCATATACAGTGCGTATAATATCTATACTTGTATCACCACAGGGTTAGAGCGAGAAGAGTGTTTTATATCGACGTTTCGCAATCTTCATTGCTTCATCAGGATACAATCCTCTCTATTTTCATCTATCAATCAGAATATAGACAATTTTTAAAAAAAATTATACCTCTTTTATACAGAATCATTTTATTTTATAGGCTCATGTAACATATGCTCACCTATCTTTCTTTTGTATTCCAGCATGGCGGCACCACATCCAGCTATCCCAGGTGGCCAGTCTCCCTCTGCCCCCTCCGCAGCAAAGTTGTGGTACCAGGTCCACCTCTCTGCGATATAGACGGGCAAACAGTTGCCCTTCAAGCACTGATTGAATAGGTTTCCCCTTTTAAATCTGCAAACCAAAATAAGCATATGCCCCCTATTAGAGTCAATTTGTATTGCCTCCAAATAGTAAATGTGCAGACAGAAGCTCCCCAATAATAATATATGGCCTCTTGAAGCCTCCCCTGGTCCCATACAGACTCCCAGCTTTAATGGCACTCACATAAGCACATCCCATCTACAGGGAGGGGGGGGGGGGGAGAGAGGGAAGGAGAGGGGGGAGAGAGCGGGAAGATATAGGGGGGGGGAGGGAGAGAAGCCAACCAAGGCAGAGTGGCCCTCTCTCCTCTCTCCATACCATCCCCGCAGCCTTCACCTTCAGCCTCTACAGGGACTGTATATAGCCATATGTTGGGGTATGTGATAATGTCCTACCTTTCCGCATAAAAGGCCGGGGATGCGCGGCAGTGGGGCGTCCATGCCTCCATACACTGCCGCGTTCCCGGCCTAAATAAGGACTCGATACACGGAAGTGACAGAGCCGCGCGGCTCACCTGGCGTCACTTCCGTGTTGCCGTCTGTATGAACGGCGCATGCGCGGGACCTCCAACCAATCGGCGGGCACGCATTGTCTGCCGCAGATCGGAGTCCGGCGCATCGCCGTCTCCCCCAGGTGTTGTTCACCTGGGGGGGATAGAGACAGGTAGGGGATAGGAGATTATCCCCATATCTGCTCCCAGACGTGCCTAATGCACCACCTAGAAATCAAAGCTGAGATGAGATGAGGGATGAGAAAGGGAACCGGCCACCATGGAACAAGAAGGGTGGCGCCACCTGCTGGAAACCAAATACATAACAATTGTTATACAGATAGCAATAAGTAGTTCATATTTTTATTAGAACATATTAAATCATACCATGTCAAATTACAGCATTATATGATTATAACATAGCATTTATCATGGTAATAAAGATTATAGTATACACAAAGGCACAGTATAATATGTTTTGTACTATTTGTTGTATGTGCTCACTGGGACCTATCACGAATCCAGTAAAATCCTATTGATTTTATCTAGACGGCCTTGGTCGTCTATATCTCCCCCTTTTTTCATATATGTTGATACTAGGATTGGATTGGTCAAGGGTCCCATACACTGATCAGATACCATTAATCATATAAAATACGGAAGATAATACTATTCTTCTATTTAAATCTATTCTGTTGTATTGTTTTTCTATTCTTTTCTATCTTATTCTCTTACCTTCTATTCTATTATTTTCTATTCTGTTATTATCTTTTCTATTCAAATTCAGCCTATTCGAAATTGGAATACATTGTGTATTCGAAATTGGAATTTCAGAAGATAATATTATTCTTCAATTGTAATATATTCTGTTCTGTTATTTTTCTATTCTTTTCTATCTTATTCTCTTATTTTCTATTCTATTATTTTCTATTCTATTATAAACTTTTCTATTCAAATTCACATTCACTCTATTAGAAATTTGAGCTCATTGTATTCGAAATCTGAATTTCGTAAGATAGTATACAGGTGATGCTCGAAAAATTTGAATATCGTGCAAAAGTTCATTTATTTCAGTAATGCAACTTAAAAGGTGAAACTAATAAATGAGATAGACTCATTACATGCAAAGCAAGATAGTTCAAGCCGTGATTTGTCATAATTGTGATGATTATGGCTTACAGCTCATGAAAACCCCAAATCCACAATCTCAGAAAATTAGAATATTGTGAAAAGGTGCAATATTCTAGGCTCAAAGTGTCCCACTCGAATCATCTAATTAAGCCATAACACCTGCAAAGGGTTCCTGAGCCTTTAAATGGTCTCTCAGTCTGGTTCAGTAGGAATCACAATCAAGGGAAAGATTGCTGACCTGACAGTTGTGCAGAAAACCATAATTGACACCCTCCATAAGGAGGGAAATCCTCAAAAGGTAATTGCAAAAGAAGTTGGATGTTCCCAAAGTGCTGTATCAAAGCACATTAATAGAAAGTTATGTGGAAGGGAAAAGTGTGGAAGGAAAAGGTGCACAAGCAACAGGGATGACCGCAGCCTGGAGAAGATTGTCAGGAAAAGGCCATTCAAAGGCGTTGGACACAAGGAGTCGACTGAGGCTGGAGTCAGTGCATCAAGAGCCACCACACACAGACGGATCCTGGACATGGGCTTCAAATGTCGTATTCCTCTTGTCAAGCCGCTCCTGAACAACAAACAACATCAGAAGCGTCTTACCTGGGCTAAAGAAAAACAGACCTGGTCTGTAACTCAGTGGTCCAAAGTCCTTTTTTCTGATGAGAGCAAATTTTGCATCTCATTTGGAAGCCAAGGACCCACAGTATGGAGGAAGAATGGGGAGGCACACACTGCAAGATGCTTGAAGTCCAGTGTGAAGTTTCAACAGTCTGTGTTGATTTGGGGAGCCATGTCATCTGCTGGTGTTGGTCCACTGTGCTTCATTAAGTCCAGGGTCAACGCAGCCATCTACCAGGAGATTTTGGAGCACTTCATGCTTCCTTCCGCAGGTGAGCTCTATGGGGATGCTGACTTCATTTTCCAGCAGGACTTAGCATCTGCCCACACTGCCAAAAGCACCAAAACCTTGTTCAATGACCGTGGGATTACTGTGCTTGATTGGCCAGCAAACTCGCCTGACCTGAACCCCATAGAGAATCTATGGGGCATTGCCAAGAGAAAGATGAGAGACATGAGACCTTGAAGCATCCTGGTCTTCCATAACACCTCAGCAGTGCCACAGGCTGATAGCTTCCATGCCATGCCGCATTGAGGCAGTAATTGCTGCAAAAGGGGCCCAAACCAAGTACTAAGTGCATATGCATGCTTATACTTTTAGAGGTCTGATATTGTTCTATGTACAATCCTTGTTTTATTGATTGCATGTAATATTCTAATTTTCTGAGATTGTGGATTTGGGGTTTTCATGAGCTGTAAGCCATAATCATCACAATTATGACAAATCACGGCTTGAACTATCTTGCTTTGCATGTAATGAGTCTATCTCATATATTAGTTTCACCTTTTAAGTTGCATTATTGAAATAAATTAACTTTTGCACGATAGTCTAATTTTTCGAGTATCACCTGTATATTATTCTATGTTAATCTATTCTGTTCTATTGTTTTTCTATTCTTTTCTAGTGTATTCTCTTATTTTCTATTCTATTCTTTTCTCTTATTTTCTATTCTATTATGATCTTTTCTATTCTGAATTCGAATTTCGGAAGATAATATTATTCTTCTATTTTAATCTATTCTGTTCTGTTTCTGTTCTTTTCTATCTTATTCTCTAATTTTCTATTATTTTCCATTCTATTATAATCTTTACTTTTTTTTTTTTCTTTTTTTATACCAATCAGACCTGAACCACTCACGCCTTTAACTCATACATCGGGTAGCGTTCTCAATCATCATCTTGGTATATATTTTTCTTTTCTTTTTTCATTCCATTATTTTCCTTTTATTGGTTTATTTCGAAATGTGCAAAAAAAAAAATCTCTCCTACCTTTATTATCTTTATTTTTCAACCCCCCCCCCCCCTTCGCCTCACAAAAAAAAAAAAGAAAGAGAAAACCTCTCACCTCCCCTCCCTCCAAACATGCCCCCTCTCCCCGTTCTCCAGATCTCTTCTTTATTCCTAGTATCACCCTTCAGATATTCCAGCAGCGTCAAGCACTCTACTGTTTTCTTATATTTTAGCCAGTCCCCCCCATTTAGCTTGATATCCCTCTAAGGAGTCCTCACATGCGTGTATTGTTTCCTCTATGACTCTCAACCTATCCACTTTTGCTATCCAATCCTTCAACGCTGGAGCTTCCGCTGTTCTCCAGCGTTTGGGGATCAGGCTTTTAGCAGCATTTAGTAGCTGTGGGATTAAGGTGCTCCTATATTGTTTCACCATTTTTTCTGTGTCATGGAACAGGCATCTCCATGGTTCCAGCTCCATCTGCTGTCCTGTTATTTGCTGGATCTCTTTGATAATCTTTTCCCAATAGGACCGTATCTTAACACAGTCCCACCACAGATGTGAGAACATCCCCACGGAATCACATCCCCTCCAGCACACTGAGGAGTCCTCCGCTCCAAACCTCTGCGCCCTCTGTGGAGTTGTATACCATCTTGCTATTAGCTTATAGCACATCTCTATTGTCCCAGATTCTCGCGCCGAACAGCTGGTTAGCTCTAATATTTTCTTCCTGTGTTCCTCATCTTTGATAGCTCCCATTTCTTCAAGTATGGTGGTTCCCGGGGTTCTATTTCCTTTATCAATATTTTGCATATTTTAGATTTTCTATACTCTACACATTGTGGCATACTAAATCATTTTTCTATCGATCTCATCTTTCCTTTTCCTCTCAATGGCTTAGGCAGTGATTTTACAAAGTGTTGTAATTGTGCATATCTCCATCTATCTAATGGCATTGTTCCCCATATCTGTGTAATTTCCTCAAATGTGCATATCCTATTTCCTTTCATTATATCTAGTAACAGTATCTCCTCTTTTTGTGCCCATTTGGTGAAATATACGGTATGTGTTCCTCTTTCCCGGGTTTAAAATAATTAGTGTCTAGTAAAGAAATAAAAGGTGCATTATATTTCCAATTATACTGTCTATTCAAAGTGTCCCATATCCTAAAAGTGTTTTTTGTGAGTGGTTTTGTTCCCTTAGCCATTTCCCTATATTGCCTTGGTATCCAGATCATCTTACTCAGATCTGCTCTACTTTGTATATTTTCTATGTTCACCCAGTTTTTCCCTCCCTTATTATGAATCCAGTCTGCTCTACTAGAGATGGCTATTGCCTGATAATATTTCTTAAAATCGGGTGCTGCTAATCCCCCTATCTTTTTCCCTTTACCTAAGGTTGCAAAGGAGGAGACTCTAGGGCGTTTATGTGCCCAAATGAATTTTAGTGCTATGGCTCGTATTTTCCTAAAATACTCCTGTGGTGCTTTAATGGGTATCATCTGGAACATATATATTAACTGTGGTAATACTATAATTTTTAGTGCGTTTATTCTCCCTATCCAGGAGAGGGGTCTATGTCTAAGCCTATTCAATTGTTCTTTAACTTTGTTGAGCATTGGGATGTAGTTAACCCTATATATTGATTCTATTGATCTTGTTAGTTTGATCCCCGAATATCCCATTTCCTCCTTACACCATGAAAAGGGGAGCTCCGCTTGTATTTCCTGTTGGTCTTTTTTAGGGGCCGTTATATTTAATATTTCTGATTTAGCTTTATTAATTTTAAAAAATTTTCAGCTTACCATATCGGTTCAGCCCCTTCACTAAATTAGGTAATTACCTCCTAGGCTCAGAGACCAAAAACAGCACATTGTCGGCATATGCCGCCACTTTGTGCGCCCTCTCGCCGATCTTCACTCCTCGAATATCCGCACTCCTCTGTACCGCCATCAGTAACGGTTCAAGTGCTATCACAAACAGTATCGGCGAGAGGGGGCAACCCTGCCTTGTGCCATTGAACAGCTCCAGCGCAGGAGAAAGGGTCCCATTTACTCTAATCTTGGCTGTAGGATGATGGTAGAAGGCGGAAATCCAACTCATCATCTTGTCTCCGATCCCCAAGTGCTTCAGTGTACTCAACATGAAGCCTCAGTCTAACTTGTCAAATGCCTTTTCAGCATCCGTTGACAGGAGTACGACTGGGGCCCCTCTCCTTTTTGTTTCATGTATTACCAAGAGTTTTCTCAGACTGTTATCCCTTGCCTCCCTTCCGGCTACAAACTCCACCTGGTCTTCATGGATGCATCACGGTAGAAGTGGTTTAAGCCTCTCAGCTATTATTTTAGCAAATATCCTTGTATCTATAAGGATATCGGTCTGTAACATGACAGCACACTCGGATCCTTCCCTTCCTTCAATATAAGGGTTATGTAGGCTAGTAGTGATTCCTCATTTTCTATCCATCAGCCAGACTGTTTAAGTACTCACAGAGTTTGGGGATCAAGATTTTTGAAACTTTCTAAAATATGATTTAGAGTATCCATCAGGGCCTGGGCTCTTCCCCAGGGCCATATTCGCTCTGAGCACCTCCTCTTGGGTAATTGGTGCCTCAAAGTGATCTAGTGATCTTCCCTAGGAGTCTCTGGGAAGTCCAGTTCCTGCAAGTACTCTTGCACCGCTAAATTTTCTTCTCCCTCGCTCTTATTTCCTTCTTTCTGTCTCACCTATATAGTTAGCTATAGTACTGATGAAATACTTTCGTGATTTCGGGAGATGAGTTTACAGTTTCCCCTTCTTTATTTTTAATCTTAGGGACAAAGGAAGCATTTGTTTTTCTTTTACCAATCTAGTCAGCCATTTCCCTGGTTTATTCCCCCATTGATGTTTTTCTTTTATTACTAGATGAAATGCCTTTTTCCTCTCTTGTTCTAATAATTCATCTAACTCCCCTCTCTATCATTAGTTCTTGTCTCTCCAGGATACCTTTGGGTCTAGTCTGATGCTCTAGTTCCTGTATCTCCCGTATAGCCTGCTCATCTTTTCCTTTTTTTCTTCTGCGTCCCTATGCCCATCAAAATCCCCCTAATATATGCCTTATGAGATTCCCATAGCAAGGCCCTCAAGGTCTCTGGGGTGCCATTAAAGGTGAAAAAAATCTTCCAGTTCTTGTTCTATCTTTTTTGTTACATCTGTATCTTGCAATAGTGAGTCATTTAATTTCCAAGTCATTCCCCCCATGACTTTCTCCTTTACCTCCATTTGAACTACCACTGGGGCATGATCCGATAAGTAATTGGGTTTAATTGATGCATTTCCAAGGAGGGGAAGCATATAATGTTCGACTAACACATAATCAATCCTCGAGTATGATCCATGTACCGAGGAATAGTATGTGTAATCTCGGTCTTTGGGATGTCTTATCCTCCAGGTATCCACTACTTGGTATTCTAATAGTAGGTTCTTTATTTCTTTGTGTCTTTGAGCCATAAATCGAATCCCCTTCCCCATTGTATCTATCTGTGGGTCTATGGACACATTGAAGTCTCCTGCTATTATAAGTCTCCCCTCCCTGAATGTCCATAATTTTTTTAGTCTTCCTAAGGAACTTAACTGGCTCTCTATTTGGGGCATAGAGGTTTGCAAACGTACATTCAATATTGAACAGACTCCCTTTTATAAACAAAAACCTTCCCTCTGGATCCGCCAACTGCTCCTTAATCCTGAAACTCATATTTTTATTAAACCCAATGGCTACCCCCCTTGATCTATTCGATGTTGAGTCACCATAAAACCACAAAGGAAACAAATGCGTAGATAGCCTATATCCTGAGGCATGTGTAATGTGTGTCTCCTGAAGGTACACTATGTCAGCCCCATAATGATCTAATTCCTTGTTAACCTTATATTTTTTATTAGGGGTATTGAGTCCCCTTACATTATAGGTTACTACATTTAATGTGGTCATGACGCCAAAAGTGGAGAGAACAACCAGCACTCACTTCCCTTATTAATTTGACGAGGTAGCCATTGACTTGGCTCTTTTCTCCTTTCCCCACCACCAGGCCATGTTACATGGAAAGTGGGTACCTCTGACTCGTAGGAGTATCTCAGATCCCAAATAGGCCTGATAAGAGAGGAGGGGAAAGGAGAGGAGAGCAAAAACACCAAAAAAAGGGAAAAACTGCCCCAAACCCACATCATCCCCTCCCACCCCCCCCCCCGCCCCCTATGGATATTTATCCCTCAGGGGATTGAACGATCATCCATTTTCGTTCAATGTATGGACCGCGCCACATCTATCTAGCTGTAGGCCTATGTCCACACCTCCCGGGGGTTCCTTTGGTCACAAAGCTCTTATACCCCATTCCGCCATTACACCAACCCTCCCCACCCTCCTTCTATCCAAAGCCTCTTTGTATCCTCTTACTTCGTTTTGTATTTCCCTTTCCCCTCAACCTCCCCTCCCCCTCAGCTGCTCCAGTTCTCTTCGGATTTATTCTATCTCTTCAGGAGGAGCACTATGCCACCTTCTCCTCCGTTCTCACTCCATTCCCGCCCCTCTTCTCCCTTCTTTGCGAGTCCATCTTCTGTTATTTGGAATTATCATCCTTCCCCCATTTTCTTCCTCCCATCCTGGGAGTTTTGGGGTTGGGAGATCCAGTTTATCACAGAACTCTTTTAAGTCCTCAAGGAATCTGAGTATTACAGTCCGACCATCTTTTTTCCCTTTTAAGCATGCGAGGGAATCCCCACCAGTATGTTATGTTGGCTGATCTCATTTGCTCTGTAAGAGGTTTAAGGAGTTTTCTTCTTGTCAGGGTCTCCCATGAAAGATCAGACTATATCTGTATGTCCGCTACTTCATATGAGATTCCCGGCTCTTTCCGTAGCTTCTCCATAATCCGGGTTTTATCTGCTGCATGTTGAAATCTCACTATCACATCCCTAGGGGTCTCTGTCTCCCGGGCTTGATATCTCACTATCCTGTGTACCCTATCGATTTTTGTTGTTTTGGGGGGTTCTTTCTCAAATATTGGATTAAATAGATTGTGTATTATTCCCAATAGCTCCTCTTCTTTGTACTTCTCCTGTAGCCCTCTTATACAGAGGTTCTTCCTTCGACTTCTATTTTCCTGGTCCTCCATTTTATAGAGGATTGCTCTGTTTGTTCTATTTAACAGTTTCATCTGCTCATTTAATTCCTCGAGTTTTTGCTCGTGAGTGTCCAGTCTTTCTTCTGCCTCCTCCACTCTATGGAGAACCTGCCCTATGTCCATCTGGATTGCCGCAATGTCTGTTTTGAGTGATACCTCCACTTTAGTTAGCATCTCCGTTATGAACTCCTTAAATTGGGGAAGACCTGTTTGGTCCTCGTTTGTCTTCTCCTCCTCTCCGACCAATTGGCTCATATTCTCCTTCTTTTTTTGCTCGTCGGTCTGTGCTTTTTTCATCTTGGTCACTGATCCATTAGACCCATTCCCTTTTCCTTCCACCTCCAGTAATTTTTGCCTACTAGTTTTTGTTTGGGGCCCTGTTTAGGGCTATTATGTCCCTCCGTGATGCTTATTTCTGCTGCCATATATTGTTGTATGCCACTCGGGCTGGGGGCCATCACATTTACTTTACTTTACTTGCTCCTGATTTATTTGTTTTACCCTTCATCTCCAACATATGTCACCTGGATGGGTGCAAAAGGAGGTAACTTACACACTGAAGCACCTATAGATATAGATATAGTCCCCGCACAGTTAGACAGCAACACGGCAGGGCTCTTTACCGTCTCAAGGATGGAGCCACTTTAAAAGGTGAAGGGTAAAGCGGGAGTTACGTTTACACTGCCTCTCCAAGAAGAAGAAACTCCAAAAAGGGAAGGAGTGATTTCTTTTAAGGGGTGCTATAGCAATATGTGCTATTAAGAAATTTTATTACAATCTCAGATTTTCCATATTCGTATGCATGTGTTCCCTCTGAAAAAATATTGATGTCCTTGAATCAATTCTTACCCCAATACGTGTTTTATAAGGTATCTTTCCCTATCCCCTGGTGCCTAGTAAGAAAAATTCCAGGGGGAAAATATTTATCTACCCCACAGTAGTTCTAGAGATATCGGCCTTTGGGCTCTATAGGTACAGTCAGGTCCATAAATATTGGGACATCAACACAATTCTAATCTTTTTGGCTCTATACACTAGCACAATGGATTTGAAATGAAACAAACAAGATGTGCTTTAACTGCAGACCTTCAGCTTTAATTGGAGGGTATTTACATCCAAATCAGGTGAACGGTGTAGGAATTACAACAGTTTGTATATGTGCCTCCCACTTTTTAAGGGACCAAAAGTAATGGGACAGATTAATAATCATAAATAAAACTTTCACTTTTTAATACTTGGTTGCAAATCCTTTGCAGTCAATTACAGCCTGAAGTCTGGAACGCATAGACATCACCAGACGCTGGGTTTCATCCCTGGTGATGCTCTGCCAGGCCTCTACTGCAACTGTCTTCAGTTCCTGCTTGTTCTTGGGGCATATTCCCTTCAGTTTTGTCTTCAGCAAGTGAAATGCATGCTCAATCGGATTCAGGTCAGGTGATTGACTTGGCCATTGCATACCATTCCACTTCTTTCCCTTAAAAAACTCTTTGGTTACTTTCTCAGTATGCTTCGGGTCACTGTCCATCTGCACTGTGAAGCGCCGTCCAATGAGTTCTAAAGCATTTGGCTGAATACGAGCAGATAATATTGCCCGAAACACTTCAGAATTCATCCTGCTGCTTTTGTCAGCAGTCACATCATCAATAAATACAAGAGAACCAGTTCCATTGGCAGCCATACATGCCCACGCCATGACACTACCACCACCATGTTTCATTGATGAGGTGGTATGCTTTGGATCATGAGCAGTTCCTTTCCTTCTCCATACTCTTGTCTTCCCATCACTCTGGTACAAGTTGATCTTTGTCTCTGTCCATAGGATGTTGTTCCAGAACTGTGAAGGCTTTTTTAGATGTTGTTTGGCAAACTCTAATCTGGCCTTCCTGTTTTTAAGGCTCATCAATGGTTTACATCTTGTGGTGAACCCTCTGTATTCACTCTGGTGAAGTCTTCTCTTGATTGTTGACTTTGACACACATACACCTACCTCCTGGAGAGTGTTCTTGATGTGGCCAACTGTTGTGAAGGGTGTTTTTTTCACTGGGGAAAGAATTCTTCGGTCATCCACCACAGTTGTTTTCCGAGGTCTTCCGGGTCTTTTGGTGTTGCTGAGCTCACCGGTGCGTTCTTTCTTTTTAAGGATGTTCCAAACAGTTGATTTGGCCACACCTAATGTTTTTACTATCTCTCCGGTGGGTTTGATTTGTTTTTTCAGCCTAATGATGGCTTGCTTCACTGATAGTGACAGCTGTTTGGATCTCATATTGAGAGTTGACAGCAACAGATTCTAAATGCAAATACCACACTTGAAATTAACTCTGGACCTTTTATCTGCTCCTTGTAAATGGGATAATGAGGGAATAACACACACCTGGCCATGGAACAGCTGAGCAGCCAATTATCCCATTACTCCTGGTCCCTCAAAAAGTGTGAGGCACATATACAAACTGTTGTAATTCCTACACCGTTCACCTGATTTGGATGTAAATACCCTCAAATTAAAGCTGAAAGTCTGCAGTTAAAGCACATCTTGTTTGTTTCATTTCAAATCCATTGTGGTGGTGTATAGAGCCAAAAAGATTAGAATTGTGTCGATGTCCCAATATTTATGGACCTGACTGTATGTATATAGGTGTGCCATCTTTTAGCTAATAGGCTTTTTGGTGTACATACCTACAGCTGCCTTCACAAGAAAGCACGTGGGAGAGGGAGCATATTATTACATGAGCACACAGTCCTTTAGCAGGTGGATTTTAGTATACGCACATAAAGCTGCCTCCCTAAGAGAACACTTGTGAGAGGGAGCCTATTATGCCATATTATAGTATGAGCACGCAGTCCTTTATCAGGTGGATTTTAGTATGCTCACAGGAGAGGGAGCCTATCAGATTCAGTATATTCGAAATTGGAATTCATATTGTATTTTGAAATTCCAATTTCGGAAGATAGAATATATTATTCTATGTTAATCTATTCTGTTCTATTGTTTTTCTATTATTTTCTTATTCTCTTATTTTCTATTCTATTATTGTCTATTCTATTATAAACGTTTCTATTCAGATTCAGTCTATTCGAAATTTGAATTCATTGTATTCGAAATTCTAATTTCGGAAGATAGTATATATTATTCTATGTTAATCTATTCTGTTCTATTGTTTTTCTATTCTTTTCTATCATATTCTCTTATTTTCTATTCTATTATAATCTTTTCTAATCAAATTCAAATTCAGTCTATTCGAAATTGGAATTCATATTGTATTCGAAATTTGAATTTCGGAAGATAGTATATTATGCTTCTATTTTAATCTATTCGGTTCTATTGTTTTTCTATTCTTTTCTATCTTATTCTCGTATTTTCTATTCTATTATAAAAACTTTTATATTCAAATTCAGATTCAGTCTATTTGAAATTGGAATTCATTGTATTCGAAATTCGAATTTCAGAAGATACTATATATTATTCTATGTTAATCTATTCTGTTCTATTGTTTTTCTATTATTTTATATCTTATTCTCCTATTTTCTATTCTATTCTTTTCTATTCTATTTTAAACTTTTCTATTCAAATTCATATTCAGTCTATTCGAAATTGGAATTCATATTGTATTCGAAGTTTGGAAGATAATGTTATTCTTCTATTTTTATCTATTCTATTCTATTATTTTTCTCTTATTTTCTATCTTCTTCTCTTATTTTCTATTCTATTATAATCTTTTCTATTCAGATTCAGTCTATTCAAAATTGGAATTCATTGTATTCGAAATCGGAATTTCGGAAGATAGTATATGTTAATCTATTCTGTTCTATTGTTTTTCTATTATTTTCTATCTTATTCCCTTATTTTCTATTCTATTATTTTTTATTCTATTATAATCTTTTCTATTCGAATTCAGATTCAGTCTATTCGAAATTGGAATTCATTGTATTCGAAATTCGGAAGATAGTATATAGTATTCTGTGCTAATTATGTTCTATTGTTTTTCCATTCTTTTCTATTTTATGTTAATTTTCTATTCTATTAGTTTCTGTTATTTTCTATTCTATTTTAAACTTTTCTATCCAAATTCAGATTCAGTCTATTCGAAATTGGAATTCATATTGTATTCGAAATTCAAATTTCAGAAGATAATATTTATTATTTTATGTTAATCTATTCAGTTCTATTGTTTTTCTTTTATTTTCTGTCTTATTCTCTTATTATCTATTCTATTATTTCCTATTCTATTATAATCTTTTTCTATTCAAATTCAGATTCAGTCTATTTGAAATTGGAATTCATTGTATTCGAAATTCGAATTTCGGAAGATAGTATATATCTTATCATTCTATTTTAATCTATTCTGTTCTTTTTTTTTTCTATTCTCTTATTTTCTATTCTATTCTTTTCTATTGTAATCTTTTCTATTTGAATTCAAATTCAGTCTATTCAACATAGGAACTCATTCGAAATTCGAAAGAGTGTTATATATATTATTCAATTTAATCTGTTCTATTCAAATTTATTCTATTTGAAATTCGAATTTCAGAAGACTGTGTTCTCTATTTATTTTCTATTCCATTGTTTTTCTATTCTGTTCTCTTACTTTCTATTCTATTCTTTTTTTTTTTTTTGGTTTTCATTGTTTTGGATTATTTTCCAATCTATCGATCTCGAATCTATACTATTTGAAATTTGGATTTTGGAAAATGGTCAGTTGGTTATATTCTATTTTATTTAATTATATTCTATTAAATTCCATGCTTTCCTTTACTATTCCTTTTTATTATATTATGTTATATTCTATTTTATTTTTTTTTCTAATTTTTTTTCCAAATTCGGTTTGAATTGTTTTGGAATTTGATTTGAATTTCTTTTTGAATTCAAAACGATTTTCGGCCGAAATTTTTCAAATCTAATAATTTCGGATTCGCTTAAAATCCTTACTATTGAAATTCGGATGCATCCGAATTCCAAATAATTAAAAGCCTGCAGCTCTGATCTGTGTATTGTGATGGTGGGGAAGTCAACCAGCTGTCAGAAAAGAATAGCTCAGTGGGGAGGATTCCCCCATCCACATTGAGAGTGTGGATGGAGGAATTGAGTCACTTATTTTCATGCAACCCACTAGTTGAACGAAAAAAACACTCATATATGGACTTCCTAAGACCCAGTGCTCTCAGTAACAGATCTGGTCAGTCACACTTCCTCCCCTTCTCTGCAATACAAGTCTGTATAAGGACACTTGCGATAAGAGGTATGAGAAACCGATAACAAGAACAGAGCACTTGAAAAAAGAGCAAGAACAAAGCATTGTAGTGTGAGGGAAGGAAGCAGCATCTTCACTAGAACCATGAGCATGTTGATTGAGCTCCTTGTATGCATTCCAAGTCTTCATTTTCAGTTATGCTTTTAATGTAATAGGATAAGGCTCCATTTACACGGGATGCTGTTTCAACCTCCCCTGAACATTTATCTTGACAGCTAGAAACCGGCATCAAAAAGTCAGTTCTGCTGCGTTTTGCATGCCGCGTGTAGCGGCGTTTTTCCGCGCTTAGCGGCATTTTGCCGTGTTCGCGTCTAGGAGCACTTTTGAAAAAAAAAAGTTTTTAAAATAAAAACGCCTGTAAACGACACGATCCTAGACATGAGTTACCGCGTTTAGGCGTGTTTACAAGCTGTTTGGCGTTTCAAATGCCTCTGAACCCATTTTTTTGAGTTCCAAGAAAAGCCTCTAAAAGTCTGTTTACCAGCAGCAGTGTAAATGAGGCCTAACAAATAAATATTGTGTTCCTAATTGCAGTCTATCTAATTATAGTTTATTTCTATTCCAACAGGATCAATGTGATCAATCAGGCAAGCAGAATTGTGCAGAAACCTCTCAAAAACCACAAACAAGAAACAATCCAAAGAATGCAGAGTGTACAGGAGAGGCCAACCTACATACAGAAAGTGTAATTTAATTTCATTCAATATACTTTTTTATGTATACTTTTCAGCTGTTTTTCAGTTACCATTTGAAGCACATTGGTGGTTTAACTTTCTAGTAAGCACTAAAATCTTAAATTTTTTGGTGGTCTAACCCCAGATGAGAAATAGGTTGGGGGCCGAAGGGAATTTGCCCCCTAGGTCAGTACTATGGAGATATGTTGGGCTGGTGACTCTGAACAGAGATACTTCACTATTCAGACATCGATCAGAGCAGGACACACAGTCAGTGACACATGAATAGATGTTATATACTGTAGCTGTCTGCTCTCTATTCAGACTTGTGATTACGAAGTTTGAAAGACAAAAGTCTTTTAGCACCAGGGGCGGACTGACCATTCAGGCAGTTGGGCACTGCCCGAGGGCCCGGGGCCAGTAGGGGGCCCCATGAGAGGCTCCTTATATTTACATCAGTGTAGTGTACAAACATCGATCAGACGCAGCTTGTAGTCAGTGCAATCATTCATGAGGCTCAGGGAAGGGAGGCGGGATCAGGACACCACTGGAGGGTAATGATCCCTCCCTCTCCTCCTGGCCACTCACTGAAATCACGATCTGCTCACCCAGCACTCCTCCCCTGGTCTCACCCCTTCGGCCCGGCTCATCTCCCGAGTATGATGATCGCCCCCAGGTGTTCCTGGCTCCTCGTGGCTGGAGGATTGCTCTCCACCCCAGCAGAACATCTGACCCAGTGTAGTACCCAATTATCCTCCTCCTCTCCTGGGAAGAATGCTGGGGGATGTGAGGATCAATGGAGCTCCCCCAGGATTTGCCCTTCCGGTACCCAGGATCATCCAACCCCCGGGGTGCAGCACTGAGGATGGCAAGGCTGAGACTGCAGAGACTACACCCACCGACTCATCTACCTACCGTGATGATGAGGGGTTTAATGGGATTAGTCACTAGATAATGATATTATACTGGGAGATCAAGACAGGCTGGGGGCAGGGGCAAACTGACAGTTTGGGCACTGCCCAAGGGCCTGCAGCGGGTGGGGGGCCTCATTCCCGGCATCCCACAGAACCAGGCTGGAGTCCCGAAACCCAGTGACGAACAAGCACTTGGCTCCACTAATTCACCTCCCACTGCAGGGGATTGCACCAGGGGGATTTGTACAGGGTGGGGGGGATTTACACCACTGGGAGTACACAGGGGAGATTTACATGGGGGAGGGTTAAAGTGTTCCCTTACTCCGGGGGGT
>BLSH010507522.1:30204-40694 GCA_018402905.1 Glandirana rugosa | reverse complement strand
CCCCCCCCTCCCAAATTTAGGTTCCTTAAAACGAGGTACTCCACTGCTATGATTTATGGAAGAGGTGAAATGGGTGGATGTATGGAGAGAGAAATACCCTGTAACTGTCCAATTCTCCTGTTATTCTAAGACATATTGGTCTCTGTCCCATATAGATCTTTGTCTCGGGTCAGCTCAATCGATTGGGCTGGTCTCGAAAATACAGTATGCTCCTAGAGGGGTGTCCGATCACTCTCCTTTGATATGATGGATTACAGCTAGACTTATCCTGACCCTTCCTAGAGCTCCATGGCGTCTAAACCCTTTTTGGCTGAAACTGATACCTGAGAGTGCTGGTATTGGACAGAACATAATTGATTTCCTTGAGGATAACATGCTCTATACTGATAACCTACTGAAATGGGACACTTTTACATGCTATATACGTGGAGTCTTCATATCCACCATTAACAATATAAAGACAGAATCTAAAAAGCATGAAAAACTTCTCACTCAGCATGTCCAAAACAGGGAGAGGATATATATTTCACAACCCACAGACGAGGCCCGGTTAGCTTGGCTCACTGCACAGGATGTCCTGACACAACTGATAAACTCCAAAGCCGAAAAAAAAATGTTTTTTTCCAAGGTAACCTTTTATGAAGAGGTGGAACAGACTGGTTGTCTGCTTGCAAAAATAGTTAATGTATGCACAACTGCTCCAGTGATTAGTGCCCTAAAGCTTCCTACAGGGGGCTATGCCAATTCCCCGGAAACGGTTATGGCAGAACTAGTGAAATGCTACTCATATCTCTATGCCTCTAAAGTCTCCTATACCTCAGAGGCCCTATCAAATTATTTTTAGTCTATCAATATACCCACCCTATCAAACACTCACAGAGCAAGTCTGGATGCTCCTCTTACATGAAAAGATCATGTTGCATGCAGACGACATGCTGCTGTTAATGGGAAACACAGGCCCCTCTTTGCAGGCGGTAATGGACATAATCACCAAATTTGGCACTTATTCAGGCTTGACTATTAACTGGACCAAGTCAACCCTGTTGCAGCTGGTTGGAGCTCTTGACCCCGAGTTATCTTCTTTCTGCCCAATGCATATAGTGGGGCAGTTCAGATATTTGGGGATCATAATCTCGGCTGAGATTGTGGACTATTGCCGTTTGAATATATTTCCCCTGCTGTCACAGTTTAGGGTGAAATTATGGTCTAAACTACTGCTGTCAGTGGCGGGTAGAGCGAATTTACCAAAACTGATCTTAATGCCCCAGCTGCTCTATTTCCTCCACAATACACCTGTGGTTATACCCCTTAAAATATTTTGAGTGGTAAATTCCATATTTCACTCGCTACTATGGAAATTGGGCCCTGCTAGAGTCAGGCTGTAGCAACTCCAGAGGTCCAAGGATAATGGAGGCCTAGCTTTCCCAAACCACTGGCTGTACTACCTGGCAGCCTAGCTGCAGCAGCTGCTGAATGACATGAATGGTGTATTGGCTGATGGGGGGGAACACACACTGGTTCCACATTAGCTGTTGCGTTACACTGTGTAGAGGCTCAGACTCTCCCAGGAGCCCTCGAGGCCCAGCTCTTTTTAAAATCCAAAAAAAAGGTACCCCACATATAGGTTACTTAATAAGATTTGGTTCAAATCAAACAACTACAAAAAGTGTCAGGATTTACTAGACAATTTTTATACTTCTCCAGAACTTTATGAGTTCCTTGTGCACAACAAGACGGATGGTTATGGGACAGTTCGGGCTAACCGGTGTGACATGCCGCCAACCTTTGGCAATAAAAAGCTCAAGGCAGGAGAAATAGTTGCCTGGCAAAAAGGCAAAATGATGGCACTGAGATGGCGCAACAAAAAAGATGTGTGCCTTATGAGTACGATTCACAACACCACTACTGTCAAGGTGCACACAAAAGGTGGTAAAGATGTAATGAAACCACAAGTTGTCATGGATTACAACAATACAATGGGACGTGTGGACAGATCTGACCAGGCCATGACATTCTATCCAGCGATGAGAAAACAACAAAAAAAATATTACAAAAAAATATTCCGGCATCTTCTGGAACAGTGTTTGTGGAACGCATTCATTCTCCTAAAAAAAAAGAGTGACAAGCCGGTTGTTCATGCGGACTTTGTTTGGAAAGTTGCGGAACTTATATTTCTCAAGCACCAAACACCAATGACCGTAAATAGATCTGGACGTCGTGCTGCTGGCGTTGTGAACCCAGAACGCTTGACTGGTCGGCATTTATGGACCACATTCCACCAACGGAAAAGAAGGCTGCACCCACAAGGATGTGTGTGGTGTGCTGCTCTAAGCGTGACAACACTGGAAGGAAAATGCGAAAAGAAACCCGCTACTATTGTCCCGATTGTGACGTTGGACTTTGTGCTGTACCATGTTTTAAAATTTTCCATACCCGGGACATTTACTGAAGCAATATGACTACTAATATTGCATCCTTGTTTGACCAAAAAAAAATGTCAGTGTTTTTGAGTATGTTATTTACTAAAATTTATTGAATAAAAAGTATTATAATTATATTATTATTTGTTATTATTTATAGTTTTTTTTTACCCAAGATGTCTACTAGACTGTTGTTTGGACAGATTTAAGTGAGTTATTCCTAAGAATTACAAGCCTAAAATCTAAAACGCCAAATTACCATGCAAAATAATGGTACCGCTTTCAGCACCAAAAATCTGAAGTAATCATACCGCCAGGGAGGTTAATCACAAAAATGGATTTAGAAGAGAGACAGTTTATGGCGAAAAGAACTCTTTTATTAGCAAAACATTTCCCCAGATTTCAAAAGCCACTACTATGGGAAGCGCTCTAATAATACTATGTTCTTAGTTGCTTTGTTGGAAACCCACAAAGGAGGCCAAGAACCACAGCACCAATGAGTATGCCAGATTGCTGCAGGTTCTCTCAGATTCGCAGCATTGGTGTAGAACTCCATATCAGCTGAAAAAACTAAATCTTGAAAAATTGGTCGACCATTATAGTCAGCAAGAAATTGTGACCAAACTAACAGATCGTCTTTGATGTGAGAAGTAAGGTGGATATGTGAAAAGGGGGGGAATTAAAGCTGGACATAGCTAGTGACATTTTTTTGGAGAAGATTCTGCCCACCGACATGATCCGAGATGCAAACCCCAGCACACCTAAAGTAGATTGAAGTTCTTTCAATAGCACATTTTTTCCTACGCAAAAAAAAATGGAAAATTTCCTATCAAATACTTACCGTAAATTTCCTTTCCTGATAGACTCCATGGCAGCATATGTATGGGCCAACCCTGCCTCCACTCCTCCCCTACAGGACCCCACTCCCATAAATCTTTGCTCTGAGCCAGAGGCCGTGTTCCGTAACTAGCCTACTCCGGACACTGGGGAGGAAACTCCTGCTGCCATGGATTCTATCAGGAGAGGAAAATTACGGTAAGTATTTGATAGGAAATTTTCCATTTTCCTGACCAACTCCATGGCAGCATATGTATGGGAATTAACTCGCCATACACCCAATGGATGGGCGATGCTATCCCAAAGGATTTAATTTGTACCATCAACAGACAGGACCTGCAAGCCAAAATAAACAGAGGATAAGGAAGCAGAGACATAAATGTTTTGATTGAGGACCACAAGGCTGCCTTACAGACTACTTTGGGAACCACATGCTGCGGAGCTGCCCAAGATGTACTCCTGGACGAGTGAGCAGACACTACCTCCAAAGGAGCCAAGCCCTTGGCTCTGTGAGCCTGTTGGATGGCCTAGACAATCCATGCCACAATCATCCTAGATGAGGCACGTTTTCTCTGTCCTTTCTGGCAAAAGAATGAACAGGCATTGTGAAGGCTGAAGGATGCTGTAGCTTGTAGATATGACTTCACAATATCTGTGGGATTCCTAAAAACTGAAGGAAGGCACTGGTAGGAGTCCACTGAGGATTCCCTGTTCACTAGACATGCACTTTAACCCTCTCTCGGAAGAAAATAGACAAACCGAAAAGATACACAAACTGCTGCCATGGAATATGAAATATAAAAGTATACATCACTGCACACGGCAACTTCAATCCTGCTTCCACAATCAAACAGGGCCATGTAGGTTGATCACGTCGGGCTTGGGGCAGATAGGGACACCCACTAATAGCTGGGCTATCTGGTCATTACGCTGCTTGCCTGCCAATGGCCAGGCTTTAGCTCTTCCAGCGCCTCTTTCGTTTGCCCACTCCATACCCTGCTAACAGCTAAGGCTTATTGCCGTATCAGAGTATCTTCCGTTTGCCCACTCCATACCCTACTAATAGCCAGGGCTTATCTGAATATCACGACCTGCCTTCCCAGTGGTCGCGGAGGGGAAAAACTTCAGGTAGATGAATAACCAAACCGGTCCTTAGGAGGAAGACAAAAAAGCACAGAGCAAATATTTATGGGAGTGGGGTCCTGTAGGGGAGGAGTGGTGGTGGGGTTGGCCCATACGTATGCTGGCATGGAGTCCGTCATGAAAAGGCTATTAGAGATTGAAGTCTTGAGATTTTTAACATAGGAAGCTGATACTGAAATAATACAGTATTCATTTTAATTCCTAAAAATTCGATAATTGGAGATGGGAAGACAGTTTTATCAAGAGCAATAGGAATGCCAAAAAAAAAATTGTAATAAGCAAAAATAATCGTAACAATAAAGAACATATAGGGGAATTCGAAGGACCTATGAAAAGGAAATCATTTCATACTTGATAATGCATTGCAAAAAGTTAGAAATAATGACATGAAAGCGAGCAGCCCATAGGCAGGCACATGTCATAAAAAGAACCCTCAAAACAAAAGCCTAAAGAATTAAAGGCCTCCGGTGCAATAGGTAATAGCCTAAAAGCAGATTGAATATCCAAAAATTTGGTCATGGTGCTCTGATGGCAAAATCTATCGGCAGAATCGCATTATCAAATGTAGCATATGTGACAGAAGACAATGAATAACCTATCTCATCATTCAGAGAACTGCCTTTAGGGAAAGAAAGATGGATAAGGTGATAAGAATTAGGCTTTTTTTTGGGAACCAAACCCAGTGGGGATATGCAAAAGTTTTTGAAAGGCGAGGACATAAAAGGACCGGCTACCCGTCTAGCAAAAATCTCCTTAATTCGTTTATTTCTAACCACCTGACTATACCTATCCATTGATTTTAGACTATTCACCACCATAGCCAGTGGTACATTTTTTCCAATTTCACTGGCGTGCAGGCTTTTGGAATTGTCCCTTAAAGATTGTGTGTGTGAATAAGTCCTTTTAAAACACTTTGATAAAGGGTGAGTGCCAAAACAAAAAGAACATTCATGCCTATATTGGCATGATGTTGACCATTTGCATTAGGAATCTTTATAAGTGTAGCAATAGCAAACACCCTTTTTATACACAGAAGAAACATTGGGATTCAATGTCGGCTGTTTTGTAAAAACTGTTTTTTGCGGGAGGATGAGGTTCAGCCACAAACCCACATCCTTCATACCCCATTTGAGATTGGGGTATACAGCTAATTTTTGGTGGAAGGATTCATCATAACTGTACCAACCCAGTCCGCCAAAATTTCTATGGTTCAAGAATATGCTCCAGATGCTGGAACAAACCGCTACATTTTTCTGGGAATTTCTCAATCATGACTGCAGAGAAAATGCAGAAAGCCTGCAACGAATTATGGAATGATCTAGGAACCATACGACGCTTATTATCTTCAATAGCATCTTCAGTTTTTTTTTTTTTTTTTTTATTAGAAAATTCTTTATTAGGAAGTAAAGAAATTAAATCAATAAATTCACCTCTCCATATTTTTTCTTTTGTTGAAGTAGCTAAAAAAAAACCCAGCGGTGACATTTCACAAGGCACAACCTCCTTATAGCATGTTTCAGGCACAGCAGTATTATGTTTCAGGCACAGGAGTATTAACATTAGAAACTGATGTATTCAATACCTTCACAGGGTTAACATTAATAGCATTAGTAACAGAAGAAACAGAGGGCAATATACACAGGAGCGGACCATAAATTTGCAGGAGAAGAAGCAGCCACAGACAATAGCTGTGGCTTACTTAAAGACTGAGTTTTGATAAAGAAGCAATTAAATTTGTAAGTAATTGATGTTGTGCTGACTCACCAGCCTGAAGGGGTTCAGCGAGAGGAACATCTGTAGTGCTGCCATCCTGTGTAGACAGACCAGCGGCAGCCGACATTGCAGGAGATCCTGACCTCTGCTGAGCCAATGCAGTATCTAGCCTAGCTGGCCTAGGCACACGCGATACTGTTGTCCTGGAGACCCGAGAAGCTTGCCTATAGCTTTCTGGTAGGGCAGGAGGAGCTAATCTTCTAAGAGGCGGGGAACTCCGAGCCCGGCCCACCCCGCCCCTCACTACCATGAACAGGAGACAGTGGGAATGCCCTCTTCTTCTGAATTCTCTGGCCGGAGCGCTGCGTCATCATGGTGTCATTAGTCTTCACCTCCTGTTGGCGGGTTTCTTCCATCAGACCTGAAGCCGCCGAGGGCCCTGGGCGTTCCGGAGGGAGGCTACGCTGAAGCCTGCAGTCTTGGGGGTGCTGGCTTACAGCTGGGCTTGAAGGCGAAGGGGGTGCAGGCTTGGCATCCATACCGGAGACTTGTAGGATTGCTGGCGGATCCTCCTCTTTCAAATCCGGCTCTGGATTACCTCCTGCCGCCGCCAGGCATCTCCACAGCCATTCTTCTCCTCCCTCTAACGCCGTCTTCTCCAGGACCCTTCTGACCAGCACCTTCATGACCTAATCATGGCAGGCAAAAGCTGTGTTATAGCTCTGTATTATAGCCAATGGAGCTCGCCAAGCCGATCCAAGGTCAACTGCGACAGGGGCTCCGTGCGGGGGGCCTTATATAGCCCCCCCCCCCCCCAATTCACGTGTTTGCTGCCTAACCTACTCGTGATGTGCATGTTCAAAACACATGTTTTCCGTCTAACCTGCTTGTGACATGCATGCTCCCGATTTAAAGGTACAGTCACACAAAAAAAAAAAAAATATATATATATATATATAAAAATTTAATCTTGTGGCCGCCACAATCCCATGTTGTGTGTGTACCTGAGATGTAACCACTTTTCCATTTGTGAAATTCTTTACCATTGAAGAGAAAAGTCTAATTGAATTTTCAGGAAGTCAGCTCTCTAATTCAAAAAATGCTTCATCTATTCTGCCAGGGAGGAGCTGTTAGAACAGTGATTACATCATATCCTCTCCCCTCTCTCTACTCTATAATGAAACTATATTTCCCATACATCTTTAGGAAGTGCAATGGATGTGGGAGGGTACACTAGGCCTGTGCATGTTAAATGTGAACAAGCCCACTTCAACATAAATCACACCCCCTCATCCTGCAGCCACACTTCTGAGCACAACACAGACAGTGGAAATTCTTCTAACTGTAAAGCATGCATGTGAACAATGTTTAGTTCATTCTATGTAGTCTACTTTCATTAAATATTGGATTCTCCCTTCTCTAGCTATTCTGTTACTGCCCGTGGCTGCAATTTTCACCTGCCAGGTCTAACAGGAGATAAAAAATCCCAGTCATACTTTATTTGGTCATTACTGAACTGTAGAAATATGCCCATAATTATATATTGTGCACACTGTACTCTGCTGTAATTCAGTATTAGAAATATTCCTCCTCCTGCTGTAGCATTAATCTCTCTCTCTCTCTCTCTCTCTCTCTCTCTCCTGACGGTGTCAGTAGAGCAGGGGACGGTGTCAGTAGAGCAGTGGACGGTGTCAGTCAGTAGAGCAGTGGACGGTGTCAGTCAGTAGAGGAGTGGACGGTGTCAGTCAGTAGAGCAGTGGACGGTGTCAGTCAGTAGAGCAGAGGACGGTGTCAGTAGAGTGGTGGACAATGTTAGTAGAGAGGTGGACAAAGTCAGCAGAGCAGTGGACAATGTCAGTAAAGCAGGCGACAGTGTCAGTAGAGCAGTGGACGGTGTCAGTAGGGCAGTGGACGGTGTCAGTAGGGCAGTGGAAGGTGTCAGTAGAGCAGTGGATGGTGTCAGTCAGTAGAGCAGGGGACGGTGTCAGTCAGTAGAGCAGGGGACGGTGTCAGTCAGTAGAGCAGAGGACGGTGTCAGTAGAGTGGTGGACAATGTTAGTAGAGAGGTGGACAAAGTCAGCAGAGCAGTGGACAATGTCAGTAGAGCAGGCAACGGTGTCAGTAGAGCAGTGGACAGTGTCAGTCAGTAGAGCAGTGGACAGTGTCAGTCAGTAGAGCAGTGGACGGTGTCAGTAGAGCAGTGGACGGCGTCAGTAGAGCAGAGGACGGTGTCAGTCAGTAGAGCAGAGGACGGTGTCAGTAGAGCGGTGGACAATGTTAGTAGAGAGGTGGACAAAGTCAGCAGAGCAGTGGACAATGTCAGTAAAGCAGGCGACAGTGTCAGTAGAGCGGTGGACAATGTCAGTAGGGCAGGGCACGGTGTCAGTAGGGCAGGGGACGGTGTCAGTAGGGCAGGGGACGGTGTCAGTAGGGCAGGGGACGGTGTCAGTAGGACAGGGGACGGTGTCAGTAGGACAGGGGACGGTGTCAGTAGGGCAAGGGACGGTGTCAGTAGGGCAGTGGGCGGTGTCAGTAGAGCAGAGGACGGTGTCAGTAGGGCAGAGGACATTGTCAGTAGAGCGGTGGACAATGCCAGTAGAGCGGTGGACAATGCCAGTAGAGCAGTGGACAGTATCAATAGGGCAGTGGACAGTGTCAGTCAGTAGAGCAGTGGACGGTGTCAGTCAGTAGAGCAGTGAACGGTGTCAGTCAGTAGAGCAGTGAACGGTGTCAGTCAGTAGAGCAGTGAACGGTGTAAGTAGGGCAGTGGATGGTATCAGTAGAGCAGAGGACGGTGTCAGTAGAGCAGTGGATGGTGTCAGTAGAGCAGAGGACGGTGTCAGTAGGGCAGTGGACAATGTCAGTAGAGCAGTGGACAATGTCAGTAGAGCAGTGGATGGTGTCACAGACAGACCCTCAATGTCTGGGCACCTGTACTATGTAAACAGCAGCCACTGCTTGAAGCTTGCTGGTTAGTTTACACCTACCATTTCTCACAGTCAGTGTGGGAAGGTCAGTGTAGGGGTTGGTGTCTGTCAGTGGGGACAGGGGCTATAGGGTTAAGTCTGTGCAACCTGTGTCCCTGGGGATGGTCAGTGCTAATAATAATGATGATGATGTCTGTGTTCCTGCTCAGTTGTCACAGTGCCCATGCTTCTCAATGCCTTCAATGGAATCCTCTACCCCTTGCCTCTGATGTTGCCTGGCGTGTATGAAGTTAAATGCTCAGGGAAATTTCGGCTCTCTGCATTCTTCACTGTGTGATCTGATGGCTGGAGAAACATGTGAGGGGGAGACAAGGAGCAGCAGTGACAGCTGACAGGAGAACGCAGAAACAAGTGACAGACAGGATGCCCAGTTTTGTATACTATACTATGTATAACAGAGGTGGATGACAGGAGCCGAGCCGCAGATGCAGAATGAGAGAGGGGAGAGGGATGAACAGCTTCAGGAGGGTTAATTAGTGGAGGCAGGGAAGAGGAGTAGGAGAACACCCCCTCCAATGGGAGGTACAGACCGGGGTCTCGAAGTCCCGCCCTCCCACTAGAGTAAGCGGGAACGGATGTGGAAGTCCCTGCTTGCTGGATAGAACTAAATTTGGGCTGTGACAAGACCACTGACTGATGGTACAGGAAGAATAGTAGCCAGCGGTCTTACAAACAGGAAATCACTGGCAAGAAACAATTTTATTTGAAAGTTATCGGTCTATTACAGAGGAACTACAAAGCTCAGAAGAAGATGGATAGCATATTCAGTGAAGTTAGGAGATCAGCAGCAAGGACATGCAAAAAAGTGTTTGACCGGGGTTCTGCTTTAACATTTTAGCCTGTAGAGTGCAAGGGTCAGAAATATGAAATGTACAGATTGCAGGTGTCAGGAGAATGTAATGTAAATAATGCAGGGCAGGGGCAGGTGTATGTAATCTGCCAAAGTAGAGATCAGCAGTGGGTAATGCATGGAGTGCAGGGGTCATGAATAGGTGAAGTACACGGTACAGGAGTCAAAAGTATATATGCAGCCCAGAACCCCCCCCAAAGATTAATTTTGCAACTTCCCTTTATGCATAATACAGCAGTATCCCCTGTTCACAAACACACTGTATACATACGTACATACACTGTTATACCCATATACACACACACAAACTATATACACACACATCCACTTGCAGTTATACCCATATATGCACTGTATACACGCATATACTCAAACATACTCTCTCAATGTTATACCCATATACACGCACATACTGTAACACCCATATACACACATTGTATGCCAGGCAGGGCTGGTACAAGGGTTTTTATCTACTCAGGTGAACGTGCATTTTGGTGGGGGGGGGGGGGGGGGGGGGGGGGGGGGGGGGGGGGGGGGGGG
>BLSH010507515.1:10512-23343 GCA_018402905.1 Glandirana rugosa | reverse complement strand
CTCATACTGGTGTAGGGAGAGGTTTTTGTCGGTGCTGTGAGGGACAGATTATCGTTATAAAATCTTCTCATGCTGCAGTAGGGACAGGTTCCTGGTGGTGCTGTGAGGGACAGATTATCGTTCTAAAATTATGTCATACTGCAGTAGGGACAGGTTCCTGGCGGTGCTGTGAGGGAAAGATTATCGTTCTATATCATCTCATACTGCAGTAGGGACAGGTTCCTGTCAGTGCTGTGAGGGACAGAATGTTGTTCTAAAATCATCTCATACTGCAGTAGGGACAGGTTCCTGTCGCTGCTGTGAGGGACAGATTATTGTTCTAAAATCATCTCATACTGCAGTAGAGACAGGTTCCTGTCGGTGCTGTGAAGGAGAGATTATCCTTCTAAAATCATCTCATACTGCAGTAGGGACAGGTTCCTGTCGGTGCTGTGAGGGACAGATTAGCGTTCTAAAATCATCTCATTCTGAAGTAGGGACAGGTTCCTGGCGGTGCTGTGAGGGACAGATTATTGTTCTAAGATTATCTCATACTGCAGTAGGGACAGGTTCCTGGCGGTGCTGTGAGGGACAGATCATCATTCTAAAATCATCTTATACTAGTGTAGGGAGAAGTTTTTGTCGGTGCTGTGAGGGACAGATTATCGTTATAAAATCTTCTCATACTGCAGTAGGGACAGTTTCCTAGTGGTGCTGTGAGGGACAGATTATCGTTCTAAAATTATCTCCTACTGCAGTAGGGACAGGTTCCTGGCGGTGCTGTGAGGGGCAGATTATCATTCTAAAATCAATTCATACTGCAGTAGGGACAGGTTCCTGTCGGTGCTGTGAAGGACAGATTATCATTCTAAAATCATCTCATACTGCAGTAGGGACAGGTTCCTGTCGGTGCTTGGAGGGACAGATTATCATTCTAAATTCATCTCATTCTGGAGTAGGGACAGGTTCCTGGCGGTGCTGTGAGGGACAGATTATCGTTCTAAAATTATCTCATACTGCAGTAGGGACATGTTGCTGGCGATGCTGTGAGGGACAGATTATCATTCTAAAATCATCTCATACTGCAGTAGGGGCAGGTTCCTGTTGGTGCTGTGAAGGACGGCTTATCGTTCTAAATTCATCTCATACTGGAGTAGGGAGAAGTTCCTGTCGGTGCTGTGAGGGACAGATTATCGTTCTAAAATCATCTCATACTATAGTAGGGACAGGTTCCTGTCGGTGTTGTAAGGGACAAATAATCGTTCTAAAATCATCTCATACTGCAGTAGGGACAGGTTCCTATCGGTGCTGTGAGGGACAGATTATTGTTCTAAAATCATCTCATACTGGTGTAGAGAGAGGTTTTTGTTGGTGCTGTGAGGGACAGATTATCATTCTAAAATCTTCTCATGCTGCAGTAGGGAAAGGTTCCCGGTGGTGCTGTGAGGGACAGATTATCGTTCTAAAATTATCTCATTCTGCAGTAGGGACAGGTTCCTGGCGGTGCTGTGAGGGACAGATTATCATTCTAAAAGCATCTCATACTGCAGTAGGGACAGGTTCCTGTCGTTGCTGTGAAGGACAGATTATCATTCTAAAATCATCTCATACTGCAGTAGGGACAGGTTCCTGTCGGTGCTGGGAGGGACAGATTATCGTTCTAAAATCATCTCATACTGCAGTAGGGACAGGTTCCTGTCGGTGCTGTGAGGGACAGATTGTTCTAAAATCATCTCATACTGGTGTAGGGAGAGGTTTCTGTCGGTGCTGTGAGGGACAGATTATCATTCTAAAATTATCTCATACTGCAGTAGGGACTGGTTCCTAGTGGTGCTGTGAGGGACAGATTATCATTCTAAAATCATCTCATGCTGCAGTAGGGACAAGTTCCTGGTGGTGCTGTGAGGGACAGATTATCGTTCTAAAATCATCTCATACTGCAGTAGGGACAGGTTCCTGTCGGTGCTGTGAGGGACAGATTATCTTTCTAAAATCATCTCCCACTGCAGAATCGACAGGTTCCTGGCGGTGCTATGAGGGACAGATTATGATTCTAAAATCATCTCATACTGCAGTAGGGAAAGGTTCCTGTCAGTGCTGGGAGGGACAGATTATCGTTTTAAAACCATCTCATACTGCAGTAGGGACAGGTTCCTGTCTGTGCTGTGAGGAATGGTTTATTGTTCTAAAATCATCTCATACTGGTGTAGGGACAAGTTCCTGTCGGTGCTGTGAGGGACAGATTATCTTTCTAAAATCATCTCATACTGCAGTAGGGACAGGTTCCTGTCGGTGCTGTGAGGGACAGATTATCTTTCTAAAATCATCTCCCACTGCAGAATCGACAGGTTCCTGGCGGTGCTATGAGGGACAGATTGTCGTTCTAAAATCATCTCATACTGCAGTAGGGACAGGTTCCTGTCAGTGCTGTAAGGTACAGATTATCGTTCTAAAATCATCTCATACTGCAGTAGGGACAGGTTCCTGTCGATGCTGTGAGGCACAGATTATCGTTCTAAAATCACCTCATACTGCAGCAGGGACAGGTTCCTGTCGGTGCTGTGAGGGACAGAATAGCGTTCTAAAATCATCTCATACTGGAGTAGGGTCAGGTTCCTGGCGGTGCTGTGAGGGACAGATTATCGTTCTAAAATCAGCTCATACTGCAGTAGGGACAGGTTCCCAGCGGTGCTGTGAGGGACAGATTATCATTCTAAAATCATCTCATACTGCAGTAGCGCCAGGTTTCTGTCGGTGCTGTTAGGGACAGATTATCATTCTAAAATCATCTCATACTGCAGTAGGGGCAGGTTCCTGTTCATGGTGTGAAGGACAGATTATCGTTCTAAATTCATCTCATACTGGAGTAGGGAGAAGTTCCTGTCGGTGCTGTGAGGGACAGATTATCGTTCTAAAATCATCTCATACTGCAGTAGCGCCAGGTTTCTGTCGGTGCTGTTAGGGACAGATTATCATTCTAAAATCATCTCATACTGCAGTAGGGGCAGGTTCCTGTTCATGGTGTGAAGGACAGATTATCGTTCTAAATTCATCTCATACTGGAGTAGGGAGAAGTTCCTGTCGGTGCTGTGAGGGACAGATTATCGTTCTAAAATCATCTCATACTGCAGTAGCGCCAGGTTTCTGTCGGTGCTGTTAGGGACAGATTATCATTCTAAAATCATCTCATACTGCAGTAGGGGCAGGTTCCTGTTCATGGTGTGAAGGACAGATTATCGTTCTAAATTCATCTCATACTGGAGTAGGGAGAAGTTCCTGTCGGTGCTGTGAGGGACAGATTATCGTTCTAAAATCATCTCATACTACAGTAGGGACAGGTTCCTGTCGGTGTTGTGAGGGACCAATAATCGTTCTAAAATCATCTCATACTGTTGTAGGGAGAGGTTCCTATCGGTGCTGTGTGGGAAAGATTATCATTCTAAAATCATCTCCTACTGCAGTAGGGACAGGTTCCTGGTGGTGCTGTGAGGGACAGATTATAATTCTAAAATCATCTCATACTGTAGTAGAGACAGGATCCTAGAGGTGCTCTGAGGGGACAGATTATCATTCTAAAATCCTCTCATACTGGTGTAGGGAGAGGTTCCTGTCGGTGCTGTGAGGGACAGATTATGATTCTAAAATCATCTCATACTGCAGTAGGGACAGGTTCCTGTCGGTGCTGGGAAGGACAGATTATCGTTCTAAAATCATCTCATAATGCAGTAGGGAGGGGTTTCTGTCGGTGCTGTTAGGGACAGATTATCATTCTAAAATCATCTCATACAGCAGTAGGGACAGGTTCCTCGTGGTGCTGTGAGGGACAGATTATCATTCTAAAATCATCTCGCACTGGAGTAGGGACAGGTTCCTGTCGGTGCTGTGAGGAATGGTTTATTGTTCTAAAATCATCTCATATTGGTGTAGGGACAGGTTCCTGTCGGTGCTGTGAGGGACAGATTATCGTTTTAAAATCATCTCATACTGCAGTAGGGACAGGTTCCTGTCTGTGCTGTGAGGAATGATTTATTGTTCTAAAATCATCTCATACAGGTGCAGGGACAGGTTCCTGTCGGTGCTATGAGGGACAGATTAGCATTCTAATATCATCTCATACTGCCGTAGGGACAGGTTCCTGTCGGTGCTGTGAGGGACAGATTATCTTTCTAAAATCATCTCCCACTGCAGAATCGACAGGTTCCTGGCGGTGCTATGAGGGACAGATTATCATTCTAAAATAATCTCATACTGCAGTAGGGACAGGTTCCTGTCGGTGCTGTGAGGGACAGATTATCGTTCTAAAATCATCTCATACTGCAGTAGGGACAGGTTCCTGTCGATGCTGTCAGGGACAGATTATCGTTCTAAAATCATCTCATACTGCAGTAGGGACAGATTCCTGCCGGTGCTGTGAGGGACAGATTAGCGTTCTAAAATCATCTCATACTGGAGTAGGGACAGGTTCCTGGCGGTGCTGTGAGGGACAGATATCGTTCTAAAATCATCTCATACTGCAGTAGGGACAGGTTCCTGGCGGTGCTGTGAGGGACAGATTAGCATTCTAAAATCATTTCATACTGCAGTAGGGACAGGTTCCTGTCGGTGCTGTGAGGGACAGATTATCGTTCTAAAATCATCTCATACTGCAGTAGGGACAGGTTCCTGTCGGTGCTGTGAGGGACAGATTATTGTTCTAAAATCATCTCATACTGGTGTAGGGAGAGGTACCTGTCGGTGCTGTGAGGGACAGATTATCATTCTGAAATCATCTCATACTGCAGTAGGGACAGGTTCCTGGTGGTGCTGTGAGGGACAGATTATCGTTCTAAAATCATCTCATACTGGAGTAGGGACAGGTTCCTAGCGGTGCTTTGAGGGACAGATTATCGTTCTAAAAATCCTCTCATACTGCAGTAGGGACAGGTTCCTGTTGGTGCTGTGAGGGACAGATTAGTGTTCTGTTCTAGCGGCGAAGGCAGAGGAGGTGGAGGAAGAGGTCACCAACGCAGCTGTGGCACCACCAGCACCTCAGAAGGCAGGGTTAGCATGGCCAAAATGTGGAAAAGCTTTGTCAGCAGCATGCCACAACAAACAGCACCACCAGCTGATAGGCAACGTCTTAGCAGAGGGCAGCATTTCTGCAACATGGTGGAACAGTATGTGTGCACACGCCTACACGTACTGACAGATGGGTCTGCCCCATTCAACTTCTGGGTCTCCAAATTGGGCACATAGCCTGAGCTTGCCTTTTATGCCTTGGAGGTGCTGGCCTGCCCTGCAGCCAGTGTATTGTCTGAATGTGTGTTTAGCACGGCAGGGGGCGTTATCACAGACAAGTGCAGCCGCCTGTCCACAGCAAACGTGCACAAGCTAACGTTTATTAAAATGAAGCAGACATGTATCCCACAAGACTTATCTGTACCTTGTGCAGAATAGACATTTAGACCGGCCTCACACAGCCATTGGTTTACTTTTTTTTTTTTGAATATGTCTCAAAATTTTGGGGGCTACCCCAATTAGAAAAAAAAAACAAACAAACAAAAAACAGTGTTGGGGGCGTGGCTTGGAGACCGAGGAAGAAGGACGCTTGTCTGAGAGGCTCCGTCTGTATGAAATGAAATCCACTGGCATCTGCAAGACAGCAGCCTTTTACTGAGGCAAAAACCTCCCCATCCCATCACCAAGACCATAAGCTACAGAAAGATAAGTCTTTGGGGCAAACATTCAACTCCTCCTAGAAGCGGACTAGGCCGCACCTCAAGCCGCGGACTAAATTTCCGGCCCGACGGCTCCGCCGCTCGCACGGCGCCGGCTCCCAACGCCTGAGATGGGTACACCCCACTTCCAGGGCCCCAGCCTAACACCCCATACCTCCAAGCCTTCTTCCCAAGAAAGGTACAGCAACCCTTTCCACAGAATTTAAGGGGGAAGCCGCCCGGGCCCCGCAGAAGATGGCTGCTTAAACCCCACGTCCTGTCACTCCATATCTGCCCACGAGCCTTACCTGGGCCGACACTGCATACCACCGCTCACCAAAGATGGGGAAATCAGATTCGGCACGCTCCAGATCACCCAGGGCCCCCGATACGCAACTGAGTGCAAATGTCCCAGCAATGTTCCACTCCAGATCCCGCTCCAGGGAAGAAGCACAGTTGCAGGCTTCAAGCCAGGGTGTGGAGGTAAGCCAGAGCGGCCCTCACATACAGAGGCCAGGCTCACACCACAGTATTACAGTGCCAACAGCACCAACAGCTCCCCCAGCAGCCCCTCCACAACAGGTCATTTGTATGGAAGATCTCAGCGGAATAGTAGCTGATATTAAGTCTACACTATCTGCAGCCATAGCCGACCTGAGGTTTGATATGCAAGCCATAGCAAACCGCATGGAGGACATAGAAGACTCGGTGGACAGACATGAGATGACCATTACGGCTCATAGTCGCAGTCTGTCAGCACAAACACTACATCTGAGAGACATGCATAGAAGCATCGAGGACCTGGAGAACAGATGCCGCAGGCATAATATCAGAATCAGAGGGCTACCAGAAACGATTGATAGTGATAAAATCACTCAAGCAGCCTCCTCCATCTTTAATGATTTGCTGGGCAGTCCCCCAGAAACAGCCGTTAAGTTCAAACGCATTTACCGAGCACTGCGCCCCAGGGGAAGAGAAAACGATCCCCCCAGAGACATAATTGGATGCTTGGTGGACTTCCATTTAAAAGAAGACATAATGAGACAAGCCAGACTCCGAGGCCGCACTACACACCAAGGCAATGAAATAAAACTATTTCAAGACCTTTCTCCCATAACCTTAACTAAACGCAGAGCACTAAGACCCCTCCTGGACACCCTCAGGGATCACAACCTCCCTTACAGGTGTAAGTTTCCATTTTGTCTGCAAGCAGGCACGGGAGCCAGAATAGCTTTCCTCAGACACCCAGAAGACACCCCTGAGTTCTGTGACTTGCTGGGGATACCAAGAGTGGCCATTGAAAATTGGTTGCTGGACCACAGCCACCCCCCAAGGTACCAGGAAGAACCAATGGAGACAAACAGGAGAGACTTATCACCCACACGCGGAAGACGCAGACGTATCTCCAACCCCTCTCCTCCTCCATCACACAGACACCCACCCAGAGATGGAAACATCCCGGCCTCACCGGCACATAGGAGACCCAGACGAGATTAATATATTCCCTCACTCTTCAGCTGCAACCCGTGATTCATTCAACGACGCCTGTTAACCTTACATCCAACCACAAGACGGCTCTCTACATCCTCCGACCCCACCCTACTTTTCAAAGGAGCCACACATTCCGCTTATACACCTAGGCTTCCCCACCCAAGAGACTCATCACTCCTGCCTTTCTTTCAAACCTCACCAACACAAGGCAATTCCCCCCGGACCACGCCGTTATCTTCTGCCCCCTCCTAATTATCTCTTACAATTTCAGACTCAATCCCCAAGCAGAAAAAACTTCAGAAGCCACCTGGGAGCCTTGCAGCAAGTCCCCTCCTTAACAGCTGAAAGCCCTACGGTGAGCCCAGCAAGCTCTTCCTCCATGAGAAGACACAACAGGCTAACAACCCACGCTGCTCAGCGGTAAAATCAAAAAAAAATTCTACCTTGTTCACACTTTAAACATATCCAATTGCAGGGGTAGCGATCACCCATAGTGACAGCAGTGGTTTTCTGAGACCTCACCCATCAGGGCAGACACCATTCGATATTGCGGGGGGACTAGGACTAGGACTCCTGTGCAAATCTTGTACTGTATACCACAGACTATCCACCTCACAGGTAACGATGCTCCCATGTGTCTCTTCCCTGCAGACATATATTCTCACCAGTTCCCCCCGTTTTTATATAGTCCTGTCCTCTCTGGATTATTGTCTCATGCTCCGCATTCCGCCACCTGGCCCGTCGGGGAACATATATACGTAACCGACATCAAGAAAGTTCAACGAACTTCCCCACACCTCTCCCAATACGCTTCTCTTTAACCTCAACCCAGCCAAGGGGTGAAGACACTGTCCCTGTGGTATCATTCTTGGAGGGGTCGGGTGGAACACTAAATGCCTACTATAATAACACAATTCACCCCCTGATAGGGGCGACAATGTTTGATACTTATATTCCAACTCCAGTTTGGAGACATGCTCCCCGGGGAGGCTGGGGGGGGCGTGGCTTCCTCGTCTCCCCCCCCCTCCCGCACCTTCACATTTACGGGACGCACCAGTTGATACATGCCGATGTTTATAATCCTTCATATTTTGGTCTTCATTACCTGTTAATGCACAAATGTTCATTGTTCTACTTACTGTTTCACTGTAACTAGATAGGGGGGCCCAACCTCCTCCACTGTTTTCCTAACCGCACAATGGGAGAAGAACTTGTTCGCACCAAACTGTAAACTCTCTCTTCTCTGATTGGCTGCCATAATCCCCTCACCACCTCCCATGAGGACCCCCAGTGGAGAAGGTCAGTTACCCCATTATGTTTCTCATGTTTCCTATGTTTCCTTGGTTCTTGTTCACTTCCCTTAAGCCTGGCTGACTGACAATCGGGCAATCAGCCACAACTCTACCTTTAACACTAACCCGTCAATGCAGCTACTCATACTAAGTCCCAACCCTAAGCTCACAGCGGGAAACCGGAAATCACAGATCAGCGATCTCCCCGGGGCCCAAAAGCGAGCACCAGCCACAAACCCAGCGCACCTTAGGCTCGCTACAAACCCATACCCCCTTACGAAGGTCCTGCCCACATCTATACACACAACGTCATCTCAGACCCGATCCAAGTAACCCAACACCCCGCAAACCCCCCCCCCCGCTCATGTGCCTCGCAGATCCCTCTTTATAAGAAGGTACCTAGAGCCATCCCGCCTGCAGACCTCCGAAGTATACCTACACCCACATCTACCTTACCGCCATCACTAACCTACACTATCATCAGTGCCCAATGGGCTAACGGTCCCCATACAACTCAACCCACCCATCACCTCACCACGGCCTCGCACAGATTTTCTTCCCTTTTTAACGCTTTCAATAGGGCGGATGGAGGAGTGATGGTCCTCCTTCAGACTTACCCTCTACACTCATATCAACTTATACATCAGTACCCTTATTGCCTTCGGATCCGACCCTTCCACGACCCCACAACAGCGCAATTCACTGAATTGTGCTGACCTTTAGGCGATACCTGTATATACGGTGAACTAGCCGGACTAGTTTCACCATCCCCTTGTATTCATCCTTATCCACATTCTCTCCAATCGAGATTCAAAACAGATTAGGCAACGCAAGTACACACCCCTCCCCCCCTCCCCACCTATCTAAACACAATACCTATCCCTCGTAGAGACACTCTCCCCCTTCGCATATCTTCCCAAAAAGCCAAACATGCAAAGCCTCAACACCGATCCACCTAAGGTCACTGTGAAAATCCTCTCCCTAAATGTTAAAGGTCTTAATACACCTGAGAAGAGATCCCAACTCCTGTTATACCTGAAAAAAGTCAGGGCAGACGTGGTTCTCTTACAAGAAACACACTTTAAGACAAACCACATTCCAAAGTTGACGAATAGAGACTATCCCACAGTCTTTCATGCCCCCAACCCCATAGCCAAAACTAAAGGGGCCTCTATTCTCGTAGCGAAGCATCTCCCACTCGAAATCTCAGACACTCTTCTAGACGTCAACGGTCGCTACTGTTTCATCAAGGGCAGACTATGGAATAGGCCCATAACTATAGCCAACATTTAAAGTCCCAACAATGCCCAAACTAGCTTCTTTAATAACATAGCGCTTCAGCTCTCCTCCTTTCAGTCAGGCATTCTCCTACTGGGAGGAAACTTCAATGTCTCCCTAAACCCCCTAGAGGACACCTCCTCGGGCACCTCCTCACTCACGTTTAGAGCTCTCAAAAGCATTAAAACACAATTAAACTAGCTCTCCCTCCATGACACCTGGAGAACCCTCCACCCACGCACAAGGGACTACACCTATTATTCCGCCCCACACGAAGGATATTCCAGACTTGACTACATATTTATATCTCAGAATGACCTCCGTCTTCTATCTAAAGCTCATATCGAACCACAATTTCTCTCGGACCACAACCCAGTCATGGCAACCCTAGCCTTTCCCGAACTGACCAAGTCACAATATATCTGGAGACTGGACCCCTCCCTACTGACAGACCAAGCCACCCTATCGGACATCACAGAACATCTCAAGCACTTCTTCCACACCAACGACACCCCTGACGTGTCCCGGGTGTCCCAATGGGAGGCTCATAAATGTGTTATCAGGGGCCTATTTATCCAAAAAGCAACTGCAAAACGAAAACTTCAAAGAAAGAAAACAGAAGAAATTCTCACCCGAATAAAGGCCCTTGAGAACACACACAAATCCTCACTAGCTAAACAGACCTTAGAGAGGCTCGAAGAGGCAAGAGAGGAATTACGAGATTTAATGCTTAAACATATACGAAAACGCTACACTCTCTCCCATAAACTCTTTTATGAACATGGGAACAAGAGTGGCAAAATTCTTGCCCGTGCTTTACAAGCTAAAAAAGCCTCTACTTCAATAAGAGCCATCCGGGACACCCAAAACAACCTACTGTCCAATAATGCAGACATAGCGAAACAGTTCGCTTCGTTCTACACAAACCTCTACAATCTCCCCCAAGCTCCCAAGACAAACGATAACCCAAAGTCCAGAAGTGAGATAATTAAGGAATTCCTAGCGAACCATGGCCCATCACCCATCTCTCCAGAGCAAAAGAAAGAACTAGAAGAACCCATCACAAAAACCGAACTCCTCCTTGCCCTGAAGCAAATTAAACAGGGTAAGAGTCCAGGCCCTGATGGACTCTGCCTATCATATTATAAGACGTTCCAGGATACCCTAATAGCCCCCTTCCTTAAAACCTTCAACCACCTAGCTACCCCAAACATTTCCCCACAGAATTTATTAGATGCCCATATCTGCCTGATTCCCAAGCCCGGAAAGGATGTAGAGAGACCAGCTAGTTATAGACCCATATCCCTGTTAAACACAGACATGAAGATATATGCCAAAATACTTTCGAACCGCCTCCTTCCAATCCTCAACAACGCTATAGCCAAGGATCAAGTAGGGTCCTTCCCCGGAAGAGAAGCCAGGGATAATACCCTAAAGGCAATCAATTTACACCACTGGCTTTCAAAATCCAAGTCCCCGGGTTTCTTTCTCTCCCTAGACACTGAAAAGGCGTTCGACAGGGTGGCCTGGGATTACCTCAACATGGTTCTGGTTCAACTGGACCTGGGAGAATTAATAGTATAATGTCGCTCTACTCTAACCCCAAGGCCCAAGTTCGCGCCAATGGTGCCCTGTCGAGCGCCTTTCCCATTTTCAACGGCACGCACCAGGGCTGCCCCCTTTCTCCCCTACTCTTCGTCCTCACCCTAGAGCCCTTCTTAAACATGATTAGAGCCAACACGAATATCCACGGAATCGTCATCCAAGGAAAACAATACAAAATAGCGGCATACGCAGACGACATCCTCCTATTTCTATCCCAACCCATCATCTCTATACCCAACCTCCTTTTGGACCTTGACCTTTACCACTATATTTCACACTTTAAAATCAATTACGCTAAATCCCAAGCATTAAAGATATCCCTCCCTGACAGTCTACTTGCTCAATGCAAACGTTCTTTCACCTTCAAATGGAATTCAGAAGCCATCACCTACCTAGGCATCCAAATTCCAAAGCACCTCGCCAATCTTTACAGCATTAACTTCCCTCCAATAATCAAAGCGATCGCTACTGACTTGAAACGTTGGGACAAAGCTAACTTCTTTTGGTTTGGCAGGGCAGCTATCATTAAAATGAACTTAAATGCAATAAAAAAAAAATTGTCCCTAGACTGTTGGGCGGAGAAGACGTTTGACGTTGCTTCTGTCATCCAATGGTATGGAGTCAAGTGGGGGCCATCATTCCCTCACTCGACTCGACATCAGATCATCTCCACCGCTACCGATAAGCAACGGTGACGACTGGTACGTGGCGGGAGGGAGGTAGGCACCTCTCCCGCCACCGATAATAGTGATCTCGCAGCAGGGACTACTTTTATCCCAGAGCGTACTGCCTGCCGTTTAAGAAAATACCTGGGTTATGGTAGCTATTTGTTGTCATAACAATAGCATTCAATGTCAAAGTACCGACATGTAACGGAAGCGGGCAGTCAGGAAGTGGTTAAATTGAGGACTGATGCTGACAGAAATATAAAAACTATAAAAAAATAATAAAGGGGGAACACCAGCATCAGTCAGAAAAACTGACAATTTAAAAAGGGGGGGGGGGCGGCAGGGGACATGTTACGACATATTACATTTGGGAAAAAACAAACCAAACACGACACAAAAAGAAAAACAAAAAAAAACACAGAAGAAAAAACAGGGGACGGCGGGGGGGGGGGAAAAATTTAACAGTCAAAAAGACTGACTACGACCACAAGGGGGAAATAATAAAAAAATATCAAAAATATAAAGACAGTCGTAGTCAGGAGTTAAATTGGTGAAGGACTGACGGGCGAAGGCAATGTACAGCCATGAAACTGTAACTTACGATAACAATACTGTTGTTTATCGATGGTATTGGGTCCATAAAAGAATTTGCCGTCCGTCATGCGAGACCCTATTTTCATCAGGGACGACGCTCTAGTGATAATAGCCACCGCCCTCTCCACGGATGGAGGGAGGGCGGTGCATGGTCAGCAGTGGCAACGAATAGCCATCGCCACCTCTACTAGACTACAGCTCAGCTCACTCCCTTACTACCGGGGGTGA
>BLSH010507485.1:410415-440849 GCA_018402905.1 Glandirana rugosa | reverse complement strand
TTAGGATATATCTGGTCTATAAACCAGAGGCTCTGGATGGACAGTTGGATAAATGGTTCTATATTTAGGATGTATCCGGTCTATAAACCAGAGGCTCTAGATGGACAGTTGGATAAATGGCTCTATATTTAGGATGTATCCGGTCTATAAACCAGAGGCTCTGGGTGGACAGTTGGATAAATGGCTCTATATTTAGGATGTATCCGGTCTATAAACCAGAGGCTCTGGGTGGACAGTTGAATAAATGGTTCTATATTTAGGATGTATAAAAATATAAACAATATATAAACTTCAATGACATACATATATATGTGTAGCACAGAGGATAGAGGAATATGGAGGAAGAGGACGGACATGACGGGGGGGGGGTTACTGGGTGTAAATAGAAAATAAAATCTTATTACCTCCTCTGCTGCCACTTCCAGCAATGTCTCCTCTCTACTTCCTCCCCACTCACCTCTCACCGGGAACTTCCTGTCCGTATTTTAGATCACTTCCTGTAGACTTCACTTCCTGTTTGTTCGGTTCGCTGGCTGACAATAAGTGAGATCACCGCCTCGTAGAGAATATAAAGCGTCGGCCTTTGTTGCTTTTACTGTAACAACTGCTTTTTAGAACAATCTAAAAAAATTTGCATATGTTACACCCGAGTTAAAATAAAAAAACAAGAATCTAGAATGAAAATAACATATTATATTCAAATAAAATATACTTTAAATTATTATTATTATTATATGCATTTAAACCCCCCCAAAAATGTAAAGCCCCCACCTTCACGCACATATAAAAGTAAACATACCCATCAGGGGAACCCAACATCAACTGTGCCCATATTTGTTGGGTTTCCCCTCACACGTGGAAGTGAAAGCAGTAATTCCGGGGCCATTATTTATGGTTAAATCTAAATGGATGACCTGTAAAGGCTTTTAAAGCTTTGCCTATGGAAGATTTAGTGTGCCAAAGTCTGTGGCCGCCTCACCAGGGTGGAATTTTAAGGCTTGGCATGTTTGGTATCTAGTATCTTGGTGCAACCTCATAATTTATGTGTGCACCCAAATATCCTTTAGGCTACTTTCACACTGCAGTAGAGTAGAGTAGAGCAGGGGTGTCAAACTCCATTTCATGGAGGGCCGCATTAGCTGTATGGTTGCCCTAAAAGGGCCGGTTGTATCTGGGGTGCGATACGTAAAAACTGCTGGGTTCAAGAGTACATTATGTACAGCATGCAGAACCGAGGTTTATGCTATGTACAGAGTGCAGGGTTCAGGAGTGCATTACATGCAAAGTTCAGGGGTGTGCTGTGTACAGAATGCAGGGTTTAGGGGTGTGCTATGTGCAACACCAACCCCCTCACCGAAGCATCCTTGCATCTCTCTCCTACCTTGCTTGTCTCTATTACCTCCCTGTATAGGTGGCTTTTTCTCACCTTGCGGGGAGCGGAAGCAGAGAGTGAAAGTTGGAGGTGGCAAAATGGAGCTCTGCCACATTCCGGCTGCAATACTGGGTGCGAGGGCCACATGACAAGGCCTGGAGGGTCGTATTCGGCCCGCGGGCCTTGTGTTTGACATATGTGGAGTAGAGTTTTACCAGCGATAGGGCTCTGCTATGCAGGCAGGAGCGCAGTGCTTTTAACCCCCCCACAAGGGGTTAAACCGGGGTTAAAAGTGCCGGTGCTCCGCACTACCGATGCGATGTGCAGCTGCTTCGGAAGCGCTTGCCATTGATTTCAATGGGCAGGAGCGATGAAGGAGCGGTATATACATCGCTCCCCTCACCGCCCCAAAGATGCTGCTTGCAGGACTTTTTGTAACGTCCTGCAAGCGCACCGCCCCAGTGTGGAAGCACTCAGGGCTTTCACATTGGGGGGATTTTTGAGGCGCTTTACAGACGCTATTTTAACGCCTGTAAAGCGCCTTAGTGTGAAAGGAGGCTAAGTGAAATTTTTTAACAAAAATATGGGCATCCAATTTTAGAGCTACCACCATTTTATTCTCCAGGGTGCCTGATTTCAGAAAAAATGTATAATATTTGAGGGGGAGGTTTCACATTACTGATGATGGCCAAGAAGCCTGAGATAGCAGTTTGGAATAAATGGCTCTGTAACCTTAGGCTACGGTTGCCCAATTCAACAACGGTTCTGGATGCACAGTTGGCCATCGGGGTGTAAAGTAGGGATGGGCTGAACACCCCCCCGGTTCGGTTCACACCAGAGCTTGCGAACAGACAAAAAATTTGTGCGAACACGCTAAAGCAGTTAAAATCAATGGGACTCGAACATGAAAAATTAAAAGTGCTCATTTTAAAGGCTTATATGCATCGTTATTGCCCTAAAAAGTCTACGGGGACAAAGTTTTAAAATGGATCGTTTTTTCAGGAGCAGTGATTTTAAGGCCTCATACACACGGGCGTTTGCAAAAAAAATAAGCAAAACGCCGGGTCCGATGTCAGGGAAAAATCGCCGTTTTGCATTGACGTCAATGCACGTTTTTCCACGCTAGCTTTCAGCGGTGTTTTCTGCCTCTATTCAAAATCAATGGTTCCCTATGGGAGCCCATTGATTTGAATAGAAGCCGCACCAGAAGTCGGATCACGGACTTGTGGCGCGACTTGTCTGCTAGGGATCTTAAAGGGGAACCCCCGCAAAAAATTTGCGTGGGGTTCCCCCCAAGAGCATACCGGGCTCTTCGATCTGGCATGGATTTTAAGAGGAGCCCCCACGCCGAAAATACGGCGTAGGGTCCCCCCAAAATCCATACCACACCCTTATTCGAGCACACAGCCTGGCAGGCCAGGAAAGGGGGTGGGGACGAGCGAGCGCCCCCCCCCCCCCCTCCTGGACCGTACCAGGCAACATGGGTACCCCCACCCCAAAGCACCTTGTCCCCATGTTGATGGGGACAAGAGCCTCTTCCCAACAACCCTGGCCGTTGGTTGTCGGGGTCTGCGGGCGGGGGCTTATCGGAATCTGGAAGCCCCCTTTAATAAGGGGGCCCCCAGATGCCGGCCCCCCACCCTATGTAAATGAGTATGGGCTTCCAGATTCCGATAGGCCCCCGCCCACAGACCCCGACAACCAACGGCCAGGGTTGTCAGGAAGAGGTTCTTGTCCCCATCAACATGGGGACAAGGTGCTTTGGGGTGGGGGGGCGCAGAGCCCCCCCTGCCCCAAAGCACTCATACTCCCCATGTTGAGGGAATGCGGCCTGGTACGGTCCAGAAGGGGGGGTGTGCTCGCTCGTCCCCACCCCCTTTCCTGGCCTGCCAGGCTGTGTGCTCAGATAAGGGTCTGGTATGGATTTTGTGGGGACCCTACACCGTTTTTTCGGAGTGGGGGTTCCTCTTAAAATCCATGCCAGATCGTAGAGCCTGGTATGCTCTTGGGGGGGAACCCCACGCAAACTTTTTGCGGGGGTTCCCCTTTAAGATCCCTAGCACATAAGTCGCTCCGCAAGTCAGATCATCATGATCCGACTTCTTGTGTAGCTTCTATTCAAATCAATGGGCTCCCATAGGGAACCATTGATTTTGAATAGAACGCCGGACGAGGCTTAACGCTGTATATACAATGTTAAGCAACGTTATTGAGCGTTTTGCCGGCTCGGCGTCAAAAATGCCATGACGCTGCAGCTTTGGAACGCACTGGTCCCACGTTCTAGCTACAGCTCACTAACGCCGACACCCTCTACTGCTCAAAAACGTCAGCGTTTTTAGAGGGCCATTGAATAACATGGAGTGCTGCAAAAAACGCCCAAAAACGTGGCGTTAAAAAATGCACGTGTGTATGAGGCCTAATAATGCGTAAAGTGAAACAATAAAAATTAAACATTCCTTTTAAATATTGTGCCTGGGGGGGTGCCCTTAGTCTGCCTGTAAAAGGGCGCATCTCTGTGATGTTCAGAGCAAAATTACATTTCCAAAGGAAAAATTGTCATTTATTATCGCGGCTGTAATGTATTGCCGGCAATATAGATAACATCACTAGAAAAACATTGTGTTGCCCCCCCCCCCCTTCCCGCAGTCCATACCAGGCCCTTCAGGTCTGGTATAGATTTTAAAGGGAACCCCGCTCCAAAGTTAAAAAAAAAAATTGCGTAGGATTCCTTCCCAAAGTCAATACCAGGCCCTTTAGTTCTGGTATGGATTTTAAGGGGAACCCCGCGCCAAGATTTTAAAAAATGACATGGGGGTCCCCCCCCAAATCCAAACCAGGCCCTCCAGGTCTGGTATGGATTTTAAGGGGAACCCCGCTCCAAATTTTTAAAAAAATGGCGTAGGGGTCACCCCAAAATCCAAACCAGACCCTTATCCAAGCACGCAGCCCTGGCATGGCAGGAGGGGGTGGTGACAAGCGAGCGCCCCACCCCCCTCCCTCCGAACCATACCAGGCCACATGCCCTCAACATGGGAAGGATGCTTTGAGGTCACCCCAATGTCCCCGTTGATGGGGAGAAGGGCCTCATCCCCACGACCCTTTCCGGTGGTTGCGGGGGTCTGTGGGCGGGGGCTTATCGGAATCTGGAAGCCCCCTTTAATAAAGGGGCCCCCAGATCTCGACCCCCCCTTATGTGAATAGGTATGGGGTACATTGTACCCCTACCCATTCACCAAAACAGGAGTAAAGTGTTAAGAAAAACAAAAGGCAGTTTTTGACAAGTCCTTTATTGCGTAAAATAGCTCTTTCTTCTTCCGTCTTCTCCTGCCCCGGTCCTTCTTCTGGTGTTCTGCTTCTTCTTTCGGTCTTCTTCCTTCCTCTCTTCATCTTCCTTCTTCTTTCACCACCCCTGCGCCCGCTGCCGCAGCCGTGCTGTCCAGAGGTGTCCCGCAGAATGGGGCGGTCGTTAGTTTGACATTTCTTTTATAAGAAGGGGCGGGGCCACCCTGTCACGTAAATGGGTGACCCGCCCCTCTGACAACGAATGACGTCAGAAGGAGGCAGGTCACCCATTTAGGAACCCCTTCACTGCCAATGGCATTTACACAGTAATCAATGCATTTTCATAGCACTGATCGCTGTATAAATGCCAATGGTCCCAAAAAAGTGTCAAAATGGTCCGACATGTCTGCCCCAATATCGCAGTACCGCTAAAAATCGCGATCGCCGCCATTACTAGTAAAAAATAAATAAATAAAAACCCCATAAATGAATTCACATCATTCGTAAACGCGGCAACATTTGCACAAACCAATCAATAAACGCCGATTGCGATTTTTTTTGTTACCAAAAATATGAGGAAGAATATAAATTGGCCAATACCGATGAAAAAAATGTTTTTTTATATTTTTTTTGGATTTGTATTTTAGCAGAAAGTAAGAAATTTTGTTTTGTTTTTTTGCAAAAATTGTTGCTCTTCTTTTGTTTATAGCGGTGATCAGAAATGACGCAGAGGGGATCAAATACCACCAAAAGAAAGCTCTATTTGTGGGGAAAAAAAGGGCGCAAATTTTTGTTTGGGTACAACGTCGCACGACCGCGCAATTGTCAGTTAAAACGACGCAGCGCCAAATCGCAAAAAGTGCTCTGGTCCTAAAGTGGGAAATCCTTCCGGGGCTGAAGTGGTCAAGAGCTAAAACAATCAGAAAATGTTAATTATTTATTATTAATTTGTTCTTTTTCACTGTGTGTTTTCAACTTAATGCGTTTTTAGTTTCATTTTCGAATTCTTCCGGCCGGGCTGAAGTGGTTAAGGTCTTCATTTCTGGATGCGGGTTCTTTGCTTAAAAACCACTTGACAAGTCCATACCCCATGTTGAGGGCATGTGGGCTTGTATGGTTCAAGGGGGGGGGGGCTTCATTCGCCCTTCCCCCTTTCCTGACCTGTGGGCTGCATGCTCGGATAACGGACTGGTATGGATTGTGGGGGGGGACCCCACGCCGTTTATAAAAAAAATTTGGCATGGGGTTCCCCTTAAAATGCAAGAGGCCAATAGAAAGAGCTAGATGCTCCAAGCGCGTAGCCTTGCCCTCCATCCTCCCGGCGATGTCACTTCCAGGCTGGTTAGCGTGGCTTCCCGGGGCTCCTCCAGGCTCCCGAGCTGACCACCCTCCTCTCCCAGCAGTCGGAACATGCAACAGCGGTCGGAGGAACCCACATCTATAGACTCTGCACCAGATGAGCTTTTTATCTTATATTGATTGTTATTAAAACTTATAACTGGGATACTACACTTAATTGGTGCTTCCTTCTAAATGCCTCTAAACGTTCGTTTAGCAGCTGCAGTGTAAATGAGGCCTAAAGAGTCTCTCTAAGACCCCCTTCACATGGGATGGAGTCTGCCTGCTCAGCGGGGAATCTGTTTGCAGATCCCGCGGATGGCTGGGCCGTGTTCACTCCACTTATGCAGACACAGCCCGCTATCCTCTATCTCAACCTTTTATGGCGAAGTACCCATGCAAGTCTAAAAAAGTTTCCTAAGTACCCCAGTCTCGAGAAAGTGATGGGTACTGATATGTGGCACTAATAGGCGACACTAAAACGGAACTGATGAGGCTGCACTGATAGGAGGCACTGATGAGGCTGCACTGATAAGAGGCACTGATGAGGCTGCACTGATAAGAGGCACTGATGAGGCTGCACTGATAGGAGGCACTTATAGGGGCACTGTTGAGGCTGCACCGATAGGAGGCACTGATGAGGCTGCACTGATGGGAGGCACTGATGAGGCTGCACTGATATGAGGCACTGATGAGGCTGCACTGATAAGGGGCACTGATGAGGGGGCATTGATAGGGGCACTGATGAGGCTGCACTGATAGGGGACACTGATGAGGCTGCACTGATAGGAGGCACTGATGAGGCTTCACTGATAGGAAGCACTGATTAGGAGGCACTGATGAGGCTGCACTGATAAGAGGCACTGATGAGGCTGCACGGATAGGACGCACTGATGAGGCTGCACTGATAGAAGGCACTGATGGCTGGGCATGCTGCATGTGTAGTTCCTGAGCAGGCAGGACTCACCTTTTTTCCCTGTCTGCAGTGTGGAGATCAGGGAGCTGCAGCAGGCATCTTCACACATCCGAGGCTTGCTGGAGAGGGGGGTCAGTCAGCCCTGGCTGTGGAAACATCTTCCAGGCAGTGCAGTGGGCTCCATTGATGACAGTACCCCGGGCAGCTGCCGCTAGCCTGACAACCCTCCCCCCCCCCACACACACAGGGCGGCTGCGCAATATGATTACAGCCATGGGCTGTATGTGTGTGAGAGGCAGGACTCTGGAGACAGAGGGCTGGGCGTACCCCCTGGAGTATGCGTACCACGGGTTGAGAAACCCTGCTCTATGGGAAGTTGGGTGTAAATGGACCGCCTGTCCGTTTACACCCTACGACCATCTGATCCAATCTACTAGGTGGATGGGGAGCGGTTCCCTATCAATCTGTTTTTAGCGGATAGGATTGGATCGAATGTCGGCAGCCCTTTTTTTTTAGGCAGACCCAATCGGACCATCCATTGCCCTTTGTAGAACGGAGGGTGTCAGCAGACATACGTTGATACCCTCTGTTCCACAGAGGGCAATGGATGGTCCAATCGGGTCCACCTAAGTAACTAAAAGGCGGACCCAATCGGACCATCCATTGCCCTTTGTAGAGTGGAGGGTGTCAATGGATATTCGTTGATACCCTGTGCTCCACAGAGGACAATGGATGGTCCAATCGGGTCCACCTAAGAAACTAAAAGGCGGACCCAATTGGTCCACCCCCTGAAGGGGGCCTAAGATGCTGTATATTCTCCAGACCATGACCCAGTTTGTCTACCCCCTGGGTACAAAACGACACACGTGTGTAACTGGACCTTCTCTACTATTAGGGCATGAATGGATGACTCTCTATGAGCCGAGCCCAATCCAATCATCTAAGAATTCTGGTCGTTGGTAAAAAAGAAAGAAAGAGAATACTGTAAAGTGTAGAGCTTTATTTTGGAGAACTGGAATAAGTAATAAACAATAAAAAAATTTGTATAAATCATGCAAAAAGATACATCTGATTTTTTATGTATTAATACGTTATCTGGACCAATGAAAACCCAGCATTTTCAGCAAGGCAAAAAAAAAAAAAATATCAACATTAATGTTCAACAGGAAAAGGTTCCTTGGTGAAAGACGAATCCTCATTGGATTGGATGTTCTGGCCTAGATTTTGCTGCCGTGTCTTGGTACCGTTGTCCATGTATTGCCATGATAGCCATAAAAGTCCTCTTTATTGCTCACCTCCTTCTCACAGCTGCCAAAGTGTTGCCATGTTTGCCCACGTATAGCCCCACTGTAGTGCTGTTGTGTTATTATAATTGAATCCCAACAAGTCTACAACTATCAAACCGCACCCCGAAAAAAGTTGTACATTTTTGCCACCCCCCCCCCTCAATGCTCTGCGGCGTGTAGAACAAATCACTTTGGTCCCTTACAGAATCTGAGGCTTGTGGAATCACAAAAGTCCCCTGGTGAAAAGGCTTTTTTCAGCAGGAACGCTCCAGCACTAAATGTATGTAATGGTAACGGGTGCTGGGGGATCTGTTGTTGCTGGGGGGGGAGGCTCTATTTTTTGGGGGGGGACTATTGTTGCTGGTGGGGGATCTTTTGTTGCTAGGTGGGTCTATTGTTGGTAGAGGGGGGCCTTATGTTGTTGGGGGGGGGGGTCAGTTGTTGGTGGAAGGGATCTATTGTTGAGGGAGAGGATTAAGGGTGGACAGGAAGGGGCGGCACCACAAGGAGATTTGGGGGGGGGGTTGTGTTTAGAAGAGAAATATAGGGGACGGGCGGCAGGAGGTAACAATTGTTCCAGGCGGGCAAATTTAGGGAGGAGTGGTGATTTGTACTGGGAAAGGGGATGGGGGAGGAGGATTTATGCTAGGAAGAGGGATGGGAGGGAGGGTTGTGCACCTTATTTCTTGGAAACAGAACATAAGAGATGGACCTTCCAACTCATTTCTTGGAAACGGGACATTAGAGATGGACCTTCCAACTCATTTCTTGGAAAACAGAACATTAGAGATGGACCTTCCTTTACCCCATTTCTTGGAAAACAGAACATTAGAGATGGACCTTCCTCAACCTTATTTCTTGGAAACAGAACATTAGAGATGGACCTTCCTCAACCTTATTTCTTGGAAACAGAACATTAGAGATGGACCTTCCTTCACCTCATTTCTTGGAAACGGGACATTAGAGATGGACCTTCCTTCACCTCATTTCTTGGAAACAGAACATTAGAGATGGACCTTCCTTCGCCTCATTTCTTGGAAACAGAACATTAGAGATGGACCTTCCTCCACCTCATTTCTTGGAAACAGAACATTAGAGATGGACCTTCCCCCGCCTCATTTCTTGGAAACGGGACATTAGAGATGGACCTTCCTCCACCTCATTTATTGGAAAACAGGACATTAGAGATGGACCTTCCTCAACCTTATTTCTTGGAAACAGAACATTAGAGATGGACCTTCCTCCACCTCATTTCTTGGAAACAGAACATTAGAGATGGACCTTCCTCCACCTCATTTATTTCAAAGTGAATTGCTTTCCACAGTCTGAAACACAGAAAAGGGCATGGGCAAAGGGCAAAAAACTCATGGGAGTGAGCTCTCTGGTGATCCCCTTGCTAAATGAAACATTTTCCAAACTCTGAGAAAGAAAGCTCATCCGTGTGACTTCTCTGGTGTCAAAGTCTTGTTTCAAAAATAAACATTTCCCACACGTAAACATGGAAATGGAAGCTTGTTTGTGTTAATGCCCCAGTTATATAAGTTTTGTTTCTGCATAAAACAGTTTTCCACACTCTGGACATAACTAAGGTTTGTTCTCTGTGTGAATTTTCTGGTGTCGAAGAAGTTTTCTTTTCTCAGTGAAAAGTTTCCCGCACTCTGAACATGAATAGGGACATTCTCCTGTGTGAATTTTCCGATGTTTATGAAGCAGTTCTATCCGAGTAAAGCGTTCACCACACTCTGAACATGAATAAGGACATTCACCCGTGTGAATTCTTTGGTGTATAAGAAGCACTTTTTTTTCAGTGTAACATTTCCCGCACTCTGTACATAAAAAGGGACGCTCACCTGTGTGACTTTTCTGGTGTCTAAGAAGGTCTCCTTTCCTACGAAAACACTTCTCACACTCTGAACATGAATAAGGCCTTTCTCCTGTGTGAATTCTCTGGTGTCTAAGAAGCTTTCCTTTGTCATTGAAACATTTTCCGCACTCTGGACATGAATAGGGGAGTTCACCTGTGTGAACTTTCAGATGTTGATTAAGTCCTTCTCTCCGAACAAACAGCCTTCCACATTCTGAACACGAATAAGGGTGCACCCCTGTGTGAATTCTCTGGTGAATAAGAAGAACTTTTTTCTCTGTGAAGCATTTCCCGCACTCTGAACATAAATAGGGGCGCTCCCCTGTGTGACATCTCTGGTGTATAAGAAGGTCCGCTTTCCGAAGAAAACCTTTCCCACATTCTGGACATGAAAAAGGTCTCTCATCAGTATGAATTATCTGGTGTCTTTCAAGTCTTGCTTTCTCGATGAAACTTTTCCCGCACTCTGTACATGAATAGGGACGCTCGCCCGTGTGGCTTTTCTGATGTCTAAGAAGTTCTCCTTTGTGAATGAAACGTTTCTCACATTCTAAACACGAATAAGGACGCACATCCATGTGAATCTTCTGGTGTGTAACAAGGCCTCCTTTCTGAACGAAAGTTTTCCCGCACTCTGAACATGAATAGGGGCGCTCACCTGTGTGAATTCTCTGATGTAGAAGAAGTTTTCCTTTTTGAATGAAAGATTTCCCGCACTCTTGACACGAATAAGGACGCTCACCCGTGTGAGTTTTCTGGTGTACATCAAGGCCTTCTTTACGAGTGAAAGATTTCCCGCACTCTGAACATGAATAAGGACGCTCACCCGTGTGAGTTTTCTGGTGTACATCAAGGCCTTCTTTACGAGAGAAAGATTTTCCGCACACTGAACATGGATAAGGACGCTTGCACGCGTTAGTTCTCTGATGTTTAGCAAGGTTTCTTTTACGAGTGAAAGATTTCCCGCACTCTGGACACGACATTGAACTCTCTCCGGTGTTTGCCCCTCGATGGCTTAAGGAAGATTCCCGGGGATTAGAAGGATCTGTTGACCTTCCTGAACTTGGATACATATATGAGGTTACAGTATGGGACCTATCAGAGGACTCCATTGATCTCTGTGTATTCTGGGGAAGGCCGTTATCTCCTGGCAGGTGTGGTGCAATGCCGTAATCTGAAGATAAAATACGATGCCCCTCGGAGATATTCCACCCGCTGCCTCCATCTGTTGGGAAAAATAATGTTGTCATAAGCATTTGTTACGTCTTACATTCCAAAATCTTATGTCGATCTAGCATCAAATCTATAGACACAGAAAACCACTAAACCATGGAGGATGACATTGTTTTGGTGAAGAACCAAGATGGACCTACACTATATTACCAAAAGTATTGGGACACCTGCCTTTACACGCACATGAACTTTAATGGCATCCCAGTCTTAGTCTGTAGGGTTCAATATTGACTTGGCCCACCTTTTTCAGCTATAACAGCTTCACCTCTTCTGGGAAGGCTGTCCACAAGGTTTAGGAGTGACTATGGGAATGTTTGACCATTCTTCCAGAAGAGCATTTGTGAGGTCACGGCTCGCAGTCTCCACTCAAATCCATCCCAAAAGTCTTCTATCCGGTTGAGGTCAGGACTCTGTGCAGGCCAGTCAAGTTCCTCCACCCCAAACTCCCATGTCTTTATGGACCTTGCTTTGTGCAGTGGTGCGCAGTCATGTTGGAACAGGAAGGGGCCATCCCCAAACTCTTCCCACAAAAGTTGGGAGCATGAAATTGTCCAAAATATCTTGGCATGCTGACGCCTTAAGTGTTCCCTTCACTGGAACTAATCTATTTCTTTATGGACCTTGCTTTGTGCACTGGTTCAAATCATTTGGTGGAGGGGGGATTATGGTGTGGGGTGGTTTGTCAGGGGTTGGGCTTGGCTCCTTAGTTCCAGTGAAGGGAACACTTAAAGTGTCAGCATTCCAAGATATTTTGGACAATTTCATGCTCCCAACTTTGTGGGAACAGTTTGGGGATGGCCCCTTTCTGTTCCAACATGAGTGTGCACCACTGCACAAAGCAAGGTCCATAAAGACATGGATGGGAGAGTTTGGAGTGGAGGAACTGTACCCACAAAGTTGGGTACATGAAATGGTCAAAAATGTCTTGGTATGCTGATGCCTTAAGAGTTCCCTTCACTGGAACTAAGGGGCCAAGCCCCACCCCTGAAGAACAACCCCACACCATAATCCCCCCTCCACCAAATGATTTGGACCAGTGCACAAAGCAAGGTCCATAGAGACATGGATGAGCGAGTTTGGGGTGGAGGAACTTGACTGCCCCGGCACAGAGTCCTGACCTCAACCTAGAACACCTTTGGTATGAATTAGAGCGGAAACTGTGAGCCAGGCCTTCTCGTCCAGCATCAGTGCCTGACCTCGCAAATGCTCTTCTGGAAGAATGGTCAAACATTCCCATAGACACTCCTAAACCTTGTGGACAGCCTTCTCAGTAGAGTTGAAGCTGTTATAGCTGCAAAGGGTGGGCCAACTCAATATTGAACCCTACGGACTAAGATTGGGATGCCATTAAAGTTCATGTGCGTGAAAAGGCAGGCGCCCCAATGCTTTTGGTAATATCTCCACCTCATTTCTTGGAAACAGAACATTAGAGATGGACCTTTTTCCACCCTAGAGATGGACCTTCCTCCACCTCATTTCTTGGAAACAGAACATTAGAGATGGACCTTCTGCCACCTCATTTATTGGAAACAGAACATTAGAGATGAACCTTCTTCCACCTCATTTCTTGGAAACAGAACACTAGAGATGGACATTCCTCCTCATTTCTTGGAAACAGAACATCAGAAATTGACCTTTTTCCACCTCATTTCTTGGAAACAGAACACTAGAGATGGACCTTCTTCCACCTCATTTCTTGGAAACAGAACATTAGAGATGGACCTTCCTCCTCCTCATTTCTTGGAAACAGAACATTAGAGATGGACCTTCTTCCACCTCATTTCTTGGAAACAGAACATTAGAGATGGACCTTCTTCCACCTCATTTCTTGGAAACAGAACATTAGAGATGGACCTTCTTCCTCCTCATTTCTTGGAAAGAGAACATTAGAGATGGACCTTCTTCCTCCTCATTTCTTGGAAAGAGAACATTAATGATGGACCTTCCCCCTCCTCATTCCTTGAAAACAGAACATTAGAGATGGACATTCCTCCTCATTTCTTGGAAACAGAACACTAGAGATGGACATTCCTCCTCATTTCTTGGAAACAGAACATTAGAGATGGACCTTCTTCCTCCTCATTTCTTGGAAACAGAACATTAGAGATGGACCTTCTTCCTCCTCATTTCTTGGAAACAGAACATTAGTGATAGACCTTCCCCCTCCTCATTCCTTGAAACCAGAACACTAGAGATGGACCTTCCTCCACCTCATTTCTTTGAAACACGACAACAGTGATGGACCTTACTGATGGTATACAGAAGTGATGCTCAACTTACTAGGTATAGGGGGGCCTAACATCACGCATAATATTTAGTGTATGTAGAGCTACAGAAAACTGTCAGAGACTATACATACAGTTAGGTCTGGACTGAAAGAAGACTGTCAGTTGTAATTTGAAGAGATCTATATCCAGATTGCATGAATGGTTTAGGAATTACCAAACTTTTTAATGTAGGAACCTCCTTTTCAAAAGTAGTTAGACAATTGACTGACAAGCAGGTTTGGGCAGTTCACCCATTTTTTCATTAACAATTACTGTAAGCGGGTATTCTGGCCAAAAAGTGTTTATTCCGCATGGGCCGCCCAAGAAATACCAGGCTTATTAGGTTTTGTAGCCTAGGCCTGTATATACATGCTGTGATGGGATGTGTAGCCATGCCCCGATAGGGGTTGCTGAATGTTGTGGTTCACCCGTCACCATGCCCAACCCGGCATCCATCTCTCAGGCACTCACTTTCTGCTTTCCTCTGAATCAATTGCCTCTAGCAATAGTTTTTTCTTACCTGTTTTTAGGTGAACTGGATGGATAAATGTTATATTTAAATACATACTTTATAATTATAGAGGTAGAATGAGAATGTGAACTGTTTCTGATTACTTACTTGTGTACATATATGGAGAAGATTCCTCCTGCTTACTTTCCATAATCATCTCCCCCTCCTCCATAGACTGCTGATCTCCACTCACCAACCTCTCTTCTTTTTCCTCTTTATCCTCAACTTTGATGTCTTTCAGTTCTTCACCCTAAACCCCAAAGATGATAGAATATTTAGTAAAAAGGAACTTACAAAGAATAAGGTTGTCTCATAATTTAGGAGGCCTTTTTTAGGTCTTCATGCTCAGTCTGATGTCTTTCAGTTCTTCACCCTAAACCCCAAAGGTCATAAAGTATAGCCTCTAGAATCGGTACTGCCAATAAGAGATTACATGAGAATTGTATCTCTTAGAATTATTTTGAATCCTTTTATCCAGCCTTATCTACCTGATCATTCTCTGCATAGTTCTGATCTTCCTTGGTGGAATCCTGGAAATACAGAGGACAACCCTCCTCCATAGACTGCTGATCTCCACTCACCAACGTCTCTTCTTCCTCGTCTTTTACCTCAACTTTGACGTCTTTCAATTCTTCACTCTAAAGCCCAAAGATGACAGAATACATTTTAAAAGCTAAACAAGATATTACCTAGAAGAAGGTACTCTGTAGGACAAATCATATTTTTCCTCCAATCCAATCTGGATAAACATTTGGCTTTGTGTAACACCAAGGGTCTAATCTTGGCCCTGGACTTTCTTTTCCAAAGATGGCTCGTCTCTCCTTAGTGAAAGCCTTTGTCCAGGGAGTTGTACACATTGCTCCCCTTGTAAACTGCCTCCATGACATTGTGGAATCTCAGCATGGGTTTGTACGTCCTTCAGAAACCGCCATTTGAACCTATCAGGCATGCTCCCCTGTCTACTCTCTCTCATAAGGTTGCTTTCTCATTTCTTTTACCTCTGCTAGGTGGGTCTGATCTCCTGGAGTAAAAAGCCAATCTAAAGCCTCGTACACACGGGACGATGATCGTATACAACAGGTCGTACTAACGACCGTTGTATGCGATATTGATCGTGCGTATGCACGATTAGAACAGTCGAACATACGACGGTCGTGCAAGGGAGTTGTATGAGCAGACTAGAAAACTTGGTCGTGCCAACAAGCGATCATACGACCATTGTATCGTGTGTACAGAGCAGTTGGTACAAGTTGTATTGTGCAAAACACGCATGCTCCGAAGTCAGGAAGGGCCGGATGCTAATTACATGCACCTGAATGTTCTTCTGTGGTCGTACGATCGTGTAGTGCAGTCAGTATGCAAGTTACATTATGCAACATACGATTTGCGACGATCGTACGTACGATTGTCGTCCCGTGTGTAAGAGGCTTTAGTGTGACACATCTAGGACCTCCTTTCTCCCCAAGTGTTAGGAATCGGCAGCAAGGATGGCCAAACCTGCTAAGCTATTCACCAGAAAACAAAGATATAAGCGAACCAAAACCCCAGAGACAATATACCTAACTAAAGGACCCAAAACAGAATAACAGTAGTTCTAACTATTGAATTAATGTTATATGAGGGTTCTTCAAAAAGTTTTTTAAACTCTGTTAAATCTAAAAAAGTGCGGAAACTTTTTGAAGTTTGCTCGTATAAATGAGAAACACGGGAAAGCAGGGTAAAACTGAGGGTGCAGGGAACATATAGGAAAGGGGGACAAAAAAGAAATGTGCACGTTTTTTTTTTTCATTTTTTTTTCCGGGACATTCGTCATGATCGAAATTCGTTATTTAGAATAAATTCGTAACTTTGGAAAAAATTTAATTCGTTATGCTCCATTTGTTTAGATGCGGTATTGGTAAATTAGAAAATGCGAATATTTGAAAATTCGGAAATGCTAAAATCGGAAAGTTCGAAAATCCGAAATAATAACTAACTATTAAGTTATAGGCATTGGAATTTCCTTTCAAATTTGGCTGTTTAACTACTTCAGCCCCGGAAGGATTTCACACTTTGGGACCAGAGCACTTTTTGCGTTTCGGCACTGCGTCGCTTTAACTGACAATTGCGCGGTCGTGCGACGTTGTACCCAAATGTGCTATAAACAAAAGAAGAGCGACTATTTTGCAAAAAAAACCCAAATTTCTTACTTTTAAAATACAAATAAAAAAAAAACATTTTTTTTCATCGGTTTTGGCCGATTTATATTCTTCCTCATATTTGTGATAAAAAAAAAAATCGCAATCGGCGTTTATTGATTGGTTTGCGCAAAAGTGGCCGCGTATGATGAGAATTCATTTCTGGGGTTTTTATTTTTTACTAGTAATGGCGGAGATCTGCGATTTTTAGCGGTACTGCAACATGTCGGACCATTTTGACACTTTTTTGGGACCATTGGCATTTATACAGCGATCAGTGCTATAAAAATGCACTGATTACTGTGTAAATGCCATTGGCAGTGAAGGGGTTAACCTGCAGGGGGCGCTCTAAGGGTTAACTGTGTTCCCTGGGCGTGTTCTAACTGTGTGTGGGCTGCCCTAGCAGGAGAAGGGAAGTGATCACAGCTTCCTTGTAGAGGAAGGCTGTGATCACAGCCCTTCCCCCTCTCACAGAACGGAGGTCCGTGTTTACTTACACGGACCTCCGTTCTTTCAGTGCGGGGGGGCATCGCGGGTAGCCGGCGGCGATCTAGTCCGCCGCACCCGTTCCCTGGCCCCCCCGAACACAGTGAGCGCGCGCTCACAGTGCACGATCTCGCAGCCGCCGTCGTGTGACGGCGGTTTGCAATATCGAGCCACTTTGTCGCCGTCAACCTGCAGTTGACGGTCGGCAAGTGGTTAAGAACGTAACAAATACGAATTTATCCAAAGTTACAAATTATCTGAAATAACGAATGCCGCATCTACATGAATGGAACATAACAAATTAACAATAATAATTAAAAGTTTTTATTATTATTATTATTAATTCGTTACATTCCATTCGTTTAGATACAGCATTCATTATTTCAGATAATTCATAACTTCAGAAATATTTGTATTCATTACGTTCACTAACAGCCAAATTTGAAAGGAAATTCCAATAAATATAATTTAATAGTTAGCAATAGTTATTATTATTAGTTAGTTATTATTCCAGGGATTTTCAAAGTTTTTTTCTTATTTTCGGGATTTCGCTCTTTTGAATTTTTGGACTTTCATTCTTATTTTCGAATTTCCGAGTTTACAAATTTCTGAATATTCAGAAAAAATTTGTTAAATGTGTTTTCGTTAATTTGAATATTTCCGAACTAACGAATTTGTTGAATTTTGTCGAAAGACGAATTTGGAAGGCAACGAATTGCTAAAAATGTCTAATGGGAACAAGGCAGCAGGGTTCACGGCATGAGTACAAGTCAAACAGTACGGTCAAAGAGCAGGCACAGGAGTACCTGGCAGCAAGCAAAACACTGGAGCAAGGTGTAACAGCAGACGAGGGACTAAATACCCTCCCAGCAGCCAGCACCAGGAGGAGCTGATTACTGGGATCTGTTGGCTGCTGGGAGACACCTGCTGGAGGATACTGGAGTTACAAATGTACCCTCTGGGAAGCAATGTGCTGCTGGTAGGTGATCCCGGTCCTGACACCAACGTGGTTCCTTCCTTCCACCCTAACCAGCACATTTTTCTTCCTACCTTATGTCTTGCTCCAAAACATTTCAAGGAAATTCTTCTGTAATGTCTGGAGGTGGTACAATCAGATTCTCTCTTTGTCATACCTGAGGGTCACCGTAGGAGACTTTATGCCTCTTGCTCCACTATTGTGTACTTTAGTGTGTCAAGCCCCAGATTAGATCTCACGACCTCACATTTTCACATCTGCTGCTTTACCGACCACGCCACCTTCACAAGTGCATTTAGTTGCCAGGTGGATTGGACCAATCATCATTGAAATGTATAATCTAAGGCAGGGGTCTCCAAACTATGTCCCTCCAGTTGTTCAAAAACTACAATTCCCATCATGCCTAGTCATGTCTGTGAATGTCAGAGTTTTACAATGCCTCATGGGATATGTAGTTCCGCAACAGCTGGAGGGCCGAAGTTTGGAGATCCGTGGTCTTAGGGATATGGTTCCACCCTTCCCTGCAAAGGAACGCTCTACCAAATCTGTTGGTGCTTCATGGGCTTTTCAGCATCGGACATCTACATCCTAGATCTGCAAGGCTTCTTTTGTTAAGTTTTACCTGATAAATGTTCAGGACTCGTTTTATTTTAATGTTGGGCATAAGGTGATGTAAGCTGCTCCCCGGCTTTTATAAAAACCCTCTTTTGACCCAATATTACAAGGGCCTGTCAATTTTTTTTCCATGTTGCCCACCCTTGCTTTTGGAAATCCCATGGTCAAAGACTAAGATCCTGTGTCCTGTTATGGACTCAGTACTTACCTTTAATATCCTTTTCTTGGAGTGCATTGCAGCTTGTTAGGAGTGGTAGAGGTTATGCTAGGGATGTCCTTACATCTTTGTTTGACATTGCCCAATCATCTTAAGGTAGCTTCATAACCCATGGCCTAAAACTAAGATCCTGTGATGTACTTCAAGCAAAGTCAAAAATCCTTTATTAATATTCAGTCCCATCTACCTGCTGATGGTGAGAGGTGTTGGGATCTTCTTGTGTGAAATCCCAGGAATACGGGTGACAACCGTCCTCCATAGACTGCTGATCTCCACTCACCAGCATCTCATCGTCTTCCTCTTTAAGCTCAACTTTGATGTCTTTCAATTCTTCACCCTAAACCCCAAATATGAAAGAATACATTTATAAAAACATATAAAAGAATGTCCTGTCATAGCTTAAAATACATTTTTAGGTCTGGTTGCTCTGTCCCACCTACCTGATGATGGTGAGGGATGGGGTGACCTTCCTGTGTGGAATCTCGGGAATACAGAGGACGGGGACATCTCTCTGGTGGGTTCCCATTACTGGATCCATCTGTAGGAAACACAACACTGACTGAATACATTGTTTCTATGTGTTTATCAGATGATGGGGGGTCTAGGTGGACCCTCTGTACTGCTCTCTCCTTTACAATAAAGTCTCCTCTTACCCGGTGATGTGAGGGGCGGCTGATTGTCCATCATGACGTCCTTGTAGAGATCCTTGTGTCCTTCTAAATACTCCCACTCCTCCATGGAGAAATAGACAGTGACATCCTGACACCTTATAGGAACCTGACACACACAATGATACAGTCACCATCCAGACACATCCCTTGTCTGTTACAAGGATCTGACAAATGTTCTAACCCTTCCAGTCTAAATCTAAAAGTAAAAAACAAACATTTGGCTCCAAGTGGGCTTTTATGAGTACTATTACCTGATAAATACTGTATTATATATGGGATCATACATGTTTACTATATAATGCTGACCATGTATGATGGAGGATCTGTAGACATGACATTGCTCTGTGGGCACAGTGGCCAGGAATGTCTATATTGTGAGCCTCGTCCTATTGGTGTCACTGCATGTACTGTGCACATTGATGTCACCCTGACAGCCAACTCCACCAATATAGGTCTGGGGGCATCTGTGCTGTGATTGGTGTTCATGATCACATGGCAGAGACAGGACAACCAGTCAGTGTATGATGAGGGGAACAAAGGGAACTAAATATTCTCTACTAAAATACGGGGAGGTACAGAATTGCAGCATCACTTCCATCAAATCACAAAAATCAGGCGCTCCATCCCTTATTCTATGTACTGTAGGGATGTTCATTCCTTCTGCTACCTTGATTAGAACTTGTACTGTAGTTCAGTCTTCTTCCTCCCCATATCCTGATCCAGAGAAAACATGGTGTCCATTATCTCACAGTGATGAGAGCCAACAACCCAGAGACAGCTTTATGGAAGATAGATAAATGGTTCTATATTTAGAATGTATCCGGTCTATAAACCAGAGGCTCTGGATGGACAGTTGGATAATGGCTCTATATTTAGGATGTATCCAGTCTATAAACCAGAGGCTCTGGATGGACAGTTGGATAAATGGTTCTATATTTAGAATGTATCCGGTCTATAAACCAGAGGCTCTGGATGGACAGTTGGATAATGGCTCTATATTTAGGATGTATCCAGTCTATAAACCAGAGGCTCTGGATGGACAGTTGGATAAATGGATCTATATTTAGGATGTATCTGGTCTATAAACCAGAGGCTCTGGATGGACAGTTGGATAAATGGCTCTATATTTAGGATATCTCTGGTCTATAAACCAGAGGCTCTGGATGGACAGTTGGATAAATGGCTCTATATTTAGGAGGTATCTGGTCTATAAACCAGAGGCTCTGGATGGACAGTTGGATAAATGGCTCTATATTTAGGATGTATCCGGTCTATAAACCAGAGGCTCTGGATGGACAGTTGGATAAATGGTTCTATATTCAGGATGTATCCGGTCTATAAACCAGAGGCTCTGGATGGACAGTTGGATAAATGGTTCTAGATTTAGGATGTATCCGGTCTATAAACCAGAGGCTCTGGATGGACAGTTGGATAAATGGTTCTATATTTAGGATATATCTGGTCTATAAACCAGAGGCTCTGGATGGACAGTTGGATAAATGGCTCTATATTTAGGATGTATCCGGTCTATAAACCAGAGGCTCTGGATGGACAGTTGGATAAATGGCTCTATATTTAGGATGTATCCGGTCTATAAACCATAGGCTCTGGATGGACAGTTGGATAAATGGTTCTATATTTAGGATGTATCCAATCTATACAAATATGAACAATATATAAACTTCAATGATATATACATACAGTGAGGGGGAAAAAAGTATTTGATCCCCTGCTGATTTTGTACGTTTCCCCACTGACAAAGAAATGATCGGTCTATAATTTTAATGGTCAGTTTATTTTACCAGTGAGAGACAGAATAACAACAAAAATATCCAGAAAAAAGCATTTCAAAAAAGTTATACATGAATTTGCATTTTAATGAGTGAAATAAGTATTTGATCCCCTATGAATCACCAAGATTTCTGGGTCCCAGGTGTCTTCTATACAGGTAAGGAGCTGAGATTAGGAGTTCTCTCTTAGGCCCCATTCACACAGGGGCGATCTGACTTGGCGCGAATTTGCTAGGCAATTGCAGCGCGACTTTCGGCGCGACTTACAACACGACTTATGCCAGACGACTTTGCCTGTGGCCAATCAGAGAAGGGAGGGAGGGGCTTGCCCCAAACATAAATTCTATTCTTTTCACTGTAAAGTCGCTTGCATTAACATGGGGATCCGACTTGGAGGCGACTTCCATTCATTTCTATGGGCACAAGTCGGATAGAATTTGCCTTGAGTCGCGCAGGAACTTTTTTCTGAAGTCGGAGCGACTTAGTCGTGTACATTAAGACGGCTCCCATTCATTTCAATGGGATTTCAGATGTCAAGCAACTTGGGGTGACTTGAGGTGAAGTCGCCCCTGTGTGAATGGGGCCTCAAAGGGAATGCTCCTAATCTCAGCTTGTTACCTGTATTAAAGACACCTGTCCACAGAAGCAATCAATCAGATTCCAATCTCTCCACCATGGCCAAGACCAAAGAGCTGTCCAAGGATGTCAGGGACAAGATTGTGGACCTACGCAAGGCTGGAATGGGCTACAAGATCATCGCCAAGCAGCTTGGTGAGAGGGTGACAACAGTTGGTGCGATTATTTGCAAATGGAAGAAACACAAAATAACTGTCCGTCTCCCTCGGTCTGGTGCTCCATCCAAGATCTCACCTCGTGGAGTTTCAATGATCATGAGAACGGTGAGGAATCAGCCCAGAACTACACGGGAGAACCTTGTCAATGATCTCATGGCAGCTGGGACCATAATCACCAAGAAAACAATCGGTAACACACTACGGCATGAAGGACTGAAATCCAGCAGTGCCCGTAAGGTGCCCCTGTTCAAAGAAGCACATCTACAGCCCATCTGAAGTTTGCTAATGAACATCTGAATGATTCAGAGGAGAACTGGGTGAAAGTGTTGTGGTCAGATGAGACCAAACTCAAGCTCTTTGACGGAGGAGGAATGCTGCCTACGACCCCAAGAACACCACCCCCATGACAAACATGGAGGTGGAAAGATTATGCTTTGGGGGTATTTTTATGCTAAGGGGACAGGAGAATTTCACTGCATCAAAGGGACAATGGACGGGGCCATGTACCATCAAATCTTGGGTGAAAACCTCCTTCCCTCAGCCAGGGCATTGAAAATGGCTCGTGGATGGATATTCCAGCATGACAATGACTCAAAACACACGACCAAGGCAACAAAGGAGTGGCTCAAGAAGAAGCACAATTAAACATTAAGGTCCTGAACTGGACACTGTCACATTACCTCCCTCACCCTCCTGCTTCTCCTAACCTCTGGTGGCATATCCCCAAACCCTGGGCCTCCATTTGGCTTTGCCCAACACTCCAATCTCCCTACACCCTCTGGCAGCAGCCGACCCCCTCAGAACTTAGTCTCCATTGCTCCTCTTCTCAAAACCGGCCTTCCCTTCTCCTGTGCCCTCTGGAATGCACGTTCTGCCTGTAACAAACTCCCCACCCTCCACCACCTCTTTATCACAAATTCCTTTAAAGAGGAAGTAAACCCAGATGGGGTTTACTTCCTCTATGTCCCCCTGTAAAGTAGAAACATAATGGGCTATTATGCATCGCATAGTAGCCCATTATGTGCCACTTACCTGCAAACGAAGCCTGCAATGTTCACCGATGTCCCCTCTGCTGGCGGTGTCCATCTTCAGCCCCTCTTCCTTCTGGGGCCGCTACTCCGGCGCTGTGACTGGCCGGAGTCGCGTGACGTCACTCCCGCACATCTGCGCAGGAGCCGCCAGTCACGACACGGTCGCAGTGGAGGAACGGCACGGAGGCCGACATGACGTCGGCACAGCTTCAACACTGCATATCTCCTGAACCGTACAGGTTTAGGAGATATGCAGTGCACCTACAGGTAAGCCTTATCTGTAGGTTAAAGTGGTTGTCACAAGTTGACAACCACTTTAACCTACCAAAACCTGGCTTCATGATTCCGATACTACTTCTCCTGCTTCCCTCCCCCATGGTGGCCTTCTCTGGACTCACTCAGACCAAGTGGATGGAAGGGACGTGGAGTGGGAATCCTTCTAGCCCCATGCAGCACCTATCAGGTACTTCACCCACCTCCCTCTCTGACACTCTTCTCTTTTGAGGCACATTGCATTCGTCTATTTTCTCCTGTTTGTCTAATTGCTGTCATCTACTGACCCCCTGAACCGGTATCAACCTTCCTTGATGACTTCTCTGCTTGGCTACCCTACTTTTTCTGTTCTAAAATCCCCACAATCATTCTCGGTGACTTCAACATCCCTGTTAACACTAACACTACTAATTCTTCTAAACTTCTCAGTCTAACCTCATCTCTTGACCGGAAGCAATGGCTACAGGCTCCTAATCACTCCAATGGCAACACCCTTGACCTTGTCTTCTATCTGTGCAACCTCTCCAACAGTCCTCTCCCACTCTCTGATCACCACCTTATTCGTTTTGCTCTCTCCCTGTCTTCCACCTCCTCTCCCTCCAACCGCCTAACAGTTACCCATAGAAACCTTCGCCACCTCAACCCTTCTCTTCTCTGCTACTGACCACCTCTATGACAAAATCTCACCCTGTCCTGCCACAACCTAGCCACTTTCATCTACAACTGCTCACTGTCTTCCTCCCTAGACAAGCTTACCCCCCTCACTGCAAGCAGAATCAGGCCCCGGCCGCTACAACCCTGGCAAACAGGCGACACCAGAAGTCTCAGAAAACGTAGCCACGCTCTTGAGCGTCTGTGGCATAAAACTAAGTCTCAGGAAGACTTCAACCAATACAATTCTGCCCTCCTAAAATACTATTCCTGCCTCCACACTGCCAAACAGACCTATTATATCACCCTCATTAACACCTTCTCATCCAGTCACCGGCAACCCTTCTTGACCTTTAACGCTCTACTCCGACCTCCACACTCACTGCCTAGGAGATCGCCAATCACTTCAAAAACAAGATTGCTACAATTCATGAGATCTCCAATGCATAGAAACATCCCCCACTGTACACCCCATGTCCACAGATACAATCATTACTTCCCTCATTCAACCCTCCTAGATTTAGAGGCATTTTTCTAACACCCATCTAACCTCCTGCTCCCTCGCAAATGCTACGCTCAACCTCTGACTCAATTCTACACTCTCTAACTCACATTTTCAACCTCTCCCTCTCTTCTGGCATCTTCCCAAACTCTCTAAAGCATGCGCTAGTCACCCCCATACATAAAAAGCCCTCACTGGACCCCACCAATCTTCACAACCTACGCCCCATCTCTTTACTCCCCTTCTCCTCCAAACTCCTTGAACGATTGGGCTACTACGGACTGAACAACCATTTGACTAAGAACAAACTTCTTGATCCCCTTCAGTCTGGATTTCGCCCTCAACACTCTACAGAAACTGCTCTTCTTAAACTCACAAACAACCTACCAACGGCTAAAAACAATGGACACTATTCTGAACTACTACTCCTTGACCTCTCTCCTGCCTTTGACACAGTGGACCACCCCCTCCTCCTCAAAAAACTCCACTCCCTTGGTCTACGTGACTGTGCTCTTCACTGGTTCTCATCCTACCTATTTCAACGCCACTTACAACTCTACTGACTCCTCTCATCTTCCTTTCTCCGTTGTGGTCCCCCCAAGGTTCTGTTCTTGGACCTCTCCTATTCTTCATCTACACCTCCTCCCTGGGTCCATTGATTGCCCCCCAAGGCTTTCAATATCATCTCTAAGCTGACAACATCCAAATCTATCTCTCCACCCCTCAGCTCACTCCATCTGTCTCCTCACGCGTGTCCAATATACCAACAGACATATCAGCCTGGATGTCACATCACTTCCTCAAACTCAACCTCTCCAAAACCGAGCTCAAAATACTTCCTCCCCCACGTTCCTCTTCCCCTGATTTCTCTGACAAAATCAACGGCCCAACTATCAATCCGTCCCCCCATGCCAAGGTGCTATGTGTAATCTTGGTCTCTGAACTATCCTTTCGGCCCCACATCCAGTCGCTGTCCAAAGCTTGCCACCTCAACATCTCCAAGATATGCCCCTTCCTAACCAATGCCACCACAAAGCTTCTAATCCACTCCCTGGTCATCTCTCGTCTCGATTACTGCAACGCCCTCCTCATTGGCTTACCCTTAAATAGGCTATCCTTCTTGATTCCATCATGAACACTGCTGCCAGCCACCTTACAAACCACTCGGCATCTGCTACCCCTCTTTGCCAATCGCTCCATTGGCTGCCACTCAACCAACAAATTAAATTCAAGATACTAACCATAACTTACAAAGCCATGCATAACCTGTCCCCCAGCTACATCCCTAACCTGGTCTCAAAATACCAACCAAATCGTTCTCTTTGCTCCTCCCAAGACCTCCTGCTCTCTAGCTCCCTTGTCCCCTCATCCCATGCTCATCTCCAGGACTTCTCTTGAGCCTCTCCCATCCTCTGGAATGCTTTACCTCAATCTGTCCGACTATCTCCTACTTTCAGACGATTCCTGAAAACTCATCTCTTCCAAGAAGCCTTTCTGGCCCCCACCTAACAACTGTACATTTATTTTCTCCATCAGCACATCCCCCACAGTTATTACCTCTTGTATCTCTTGGCCATCCCTCTTAGATTGTAAGCTCTAACGAGCAGGGTCCTCTGATTCCTACTGTATTAAAGTGCATTGTAGTTGTACTGTCTACCCTCAAGTTGTTAAGTGCTGCATAACTCCTGTATAATAATAACATACAATTTTTCAGGACAAGCTTTTGGGGCATGTCCCCTTCTTCAAGGTCCCAGCAGTACTGATTCACAAAAGGAAAAAAAAGAAAAAAACAAACAAATATACATGGCAATAGTAATAAAACTAGCATAGTTAGTGAGGTAAGTCAGAGGGAGAGATATAGACTGGGGATCAGAGTCACAGAGGAGGTAGTAAAACTTTTGGATAATGAGTCAGGAAACCCACATCTAAATGGGGCCGTTATTTTTTGTGTCAAATAGAATTATCATTCTTAGTTCAAAGGTTTTCCTTTCTGGAACTGGATAGTTCTGAAACCCCCTTTAAGAACGTAAACATTGAGGTCTTCTATACTGTGGTCCTGTTGTGATGTCCCACAGGTGTGCAGAAACTGTCTTCTTTATGTTCCTTGATGGAATATCTGTGCAAATTCATCCTCGCTTGCAAATTCTGTCCTGTTTCACCAACACAAGATCCTTTGCTACAGCTTTTGCATTGGATGAGGTACACAACATTAGTGGAGGTATAGCTATAATATTGAAGGTTCCATTTGTATGTGTGACACTTTTAGATAGATTGATCTGGTTACCATAGGTGTGCGCAGCCTATTGCATTAGGGTGAGCACCCCAAGGCTCAAACACACATGTGTGCTTATGTAAGGGTGCGTAAAACATCTATCTGTTCACACTAGTGGTTGAGGTGCAGTAAAACCCTGCTGTGGAGCTCTGCTTTTACCGCCCCTCAACTACTACCATATTTTAGCTGTAGGCTGGGCATGTTCACATGCTGCAGCTGCAATTATACCCCCTGTTGCTTTCAGCAGATGTAGAGCACCCACTGACCGTGACCCATTCCAGTGAAAGGCGGCACTCTGCAAGCAGCCTGCAATGTAGAGTTCAAGGGGTTAGAGCAGGTTATGTGGAGGCGATACAATGCCTCTTCACCACCTCTCAAATGCTCTCTGCATGTGCGGGAGCAACATCATTGCGGTTCCGGCCACTCATACAGCTGGAGCCCGCGAACATGGAAGGAAGACCAGGGGAAGATGTAAGCCTTGTCAGAGGGCTTCATTCTAAGGTAAATATTTCATAATGTGCCAGTATGTGATGCATACTAGCACATTATGCCATTGCCTTACAGGGGATAGGTTTTTTTTTTTTTACTGATGCGGTTCACAACCGCTTTAAGTTGGTACATGTGCGCAGGTTTTTGTTCAGATCGCTAGCTGACAGGATCTTGCATCTACACAATGGATGTGGATGCAGGAATCCCCCCTGCTGGGATATCATATTCTGACAGCAAGGACTCTCCACCGTCAGAATACACTGATTAGTGCTGCAGCTGATTGGCTGCCATCTGCTGATTGAACAACGTTTCTAGCAGTCCTGTCCAAGAGAAGCTGATCTAATGAACAGCTTCTGTCTTACAGGGAGGGGAGGGCTACACATAGATTAGAATTTAGCCAGTCCTTGCTGAACTGGACAAATCTCAGTCTGTGTGTCCCTTATCCGTGCTCCAGCAGGATCCCTCCACTGCTGTGACTTGTCCCCCTGAGCATCTATGTAAATTACTGGCTGTGGTCATTCTCCAGCCTCCTCCTCATACCATACAGGGTAGAGCTGCATGATTAATCGTATTAAAATCGCGTTCTCGATTTACTTGTCGCCTGACAAGTCGCCTCCATGCAGTGCAATGGAACCGCTCTAATAGGAGCGACTCAGGTCACATCCCGCGAATCGCGGTAAAAAGGAGTGTGCCCGGGGCTCAAGCGGACCCGATGTCCGCCGGCGAGCTGCGATGAGCTGCCAGAGCCAAAGAGTGAGGAACCGCCGATGTAAACACGGCGGTTCCCCGCTCTGTCAATGGGGACAAAAGAGATCTACTGATCCCTATCACTGGGATCAGTTAGATCTCTTATGCCCATGGTAGCCCAGCCCCCCCACAGTTAGAACACGTCTAGGGAACACAGTTAACCCCTAGATCACCCCCTGCAGGTTAACCCCTTCACTGCCAATGACATTTATACAGTAATCAGTGGATATTTAAATTTCTGATCGCTGTATAAATGTCATCAGTCCCAAAAAAGTGTCAAAAATGTCCAACATGTCCACTGCAATATCGCAGTCCCCATAAAAAAAAAAAAAAACGCAGATCGCCGCCATTACCAGTAAAAAATAAAAAAAAATAGAAACCCCTTAAATGAATTCTCATGGTTTGTAAGCGCGGCAACTTTTGCGCAAACCAATCAATAAACGCCGATTGAGATTTCTTTTACCAAAAATATGAGGAAGAATATAAATCGGCCAAAACCGATGAATAAATGTGTTTTTTTTATATTTTTTTTTTGGATTTGAATTTTAGCAAAAAGTAAGAAATATTATTATTTTTTTGTTTCAAAATTGTCGCTCTCTCTTTGTTTATAGCGGCGATCAGAAATGACGCAGAGGCGATCAAATACCACCAAAAGAAAGCTCTATTTGTGGGGGAAAAAGGGACGCAAATTTAGTTTGGGTACAACGTCGCACGACCGCGCAATTGTCAGTTAAAGCGACGCAGTGCCGGATCGTAAAAAGTGCTCTGGTCCTACAGTGGGAAATCCTTCTGGGGATGAAGTGGATATGGAAAACATCTATGTCACAGAAGCCCCAGTAATTCCTAACCTGTTCAAGAATGTCAATTTTCTTTTAGTAAATTGTCCCTGCAAGGTGCGGGACAGGTTTACAGCACAGCTCAGCATAGTGTAAAAGGCATAGAAGGTTGGGACTCACATGGGAAGGAGACGCAGGCTGCCATCCATCCTCTGTAATCTTCAGTCTGCCCCTAGGGGGAGCTGTGCTGTGTGCTGGGCAGGAAGCAGTGGTCGGGGCGCCCACCTGTACTGGAGCTGTGAAAGCCCCGACTCAGCCAGAGAAACCAGGACCCGAGGAGAGAGAGAGTTTTCCCAATTTAATGGCGGATGTCAGGGGGCGGCAAACCTGCCCCACAAAGTTCTACCTTCCATCTGTATGTGAATAGAAGTGTCGCCACCCCCTGACATCCGCCCAACACTCGGGACTAGCCACACAAAGTTCTCCCTCCATCCGCCCCACAAGCGCAGACACCGCCCCTGACATCCATCCGTCTATCTCCCTCCATCCGTGTATCTTGCCAACCAGGGCCGTCTTTAATATTGGGATGATGTGGCAACCCTAGTGTGCAGGCAGTGAGGAGATGATGTGCTGTAACCTCTAACAACCAATCTGTGGGCAGTAATGATGTGCTGTAACCTCTAGCAACCAATCTGTGGGCAGTAATGATGTGCAGTAACCTCTAACAGCCAGTCAGAGAGCAGTATTGATGTACAGTAATCTCTAGCAACCAAACAAGCAGAAAGCACGTGCTGTAACCTCTAGGAACTAATCAATGAGCTGTAATGTGTGCTGTAGCCTCTGCTAGAAGGTACAGCACACATTACAGCTCATTGATTAGTTCCTAGAGGTTACAGCACGTGCTTTCTGCTTGTTTGGTTGCTAGAGATTACTGTACATCAATACTGCTCTCTGACTGGCTGTTAGAGGTTACTGCACATCATTACTGCCCACAGATTGGTTGCTAGAGGTTACAGCACATCATCTCCTCACTGCCTGCACACTAGGGTTGCCACATCATCCCTTTAATCCAGGACACATTAATTACACAGGTTGTTCTGTGGCCGATTAAGGTGGTAATTAAACTCACTTGGTGCCTCATCTGTATTAAATCAGCCTCAGAACAACCTGTGTAATTCATATGTGTCCTGGATTAAAGGGATGATGTGGCAACCCTACTGCACACGATGGACTGGGGAGCGCAAAGTCGCTTTCCTGACACCACAGAAATGTGCTGCCCTTTAGCAGATACACAGCAGTGCCATCAATTATTAACCACTTCAGATCCGCGCTATTGCCGAAGTACGGCTCCAGCGCGGATCTGAAATGCCTGGACGACGTCCATGGACGTCATCCCCTGTGCACGCTCCTCGCGCGCCCTGTCCGCCCGAGACCCACCGATCTCTTTTAGGAGCCTCAGAACGGGGAACCGCCGATGTAAACACTGCGGTTCCCCGTTCTGTGACAGGGGACAGGACAGATCTACTGATCCCTGTCACTGGGATCAGTTAGATCTGTTATGTCCCGACCAGCCCCGCCCCCCCACAGTTAGAACACACCCAGGGAACATATTTAACCCCTTCACTGCCCCCTGCAGGTTAACCCCTTCAATGCCAATGACATTTACACAGTAATCAGTGGATATTTAAATTTCTGATCGCTGTATGAATGTCATTGGTCCCAAAAATGTGTAAAAAATGTCCGTCATTTCTGCGGCAATATCGCAGTCCCGATAAAAATCGCAGATCGCCGCCATTACTAGTAAAAAAAAAAAATAATAACCGTAACTTCCCCAATTGGACGTCCCCCGTCACTTCCCCAATTTATACAAGGGACCCACACAAGATTGACACCCCCCC
>BLSH010507485.1:390856-407102 GCA_018402905.1 Glandirana rugosa | reverse complement strand
GTATAAGAGACAGTATTACCAGGGAGGGCGGAGCTTTCTCACTCTAGGATCATATTACCAGGGAGGACGGAGCTCTCTCATTCTAGGATCATATTACCAGGGAGGACGGAGCTCTCTCACTCTAGGATCGTATTACCAGGGAGGGCGGAGCTCTCTCATTCTAGGATCATATTACCAGGGAGGGCGGAGCTCTCTCATTCTAGGATCATATTACCAGGGAGGACGGAGCTCTCTCACTCTAGGATCATATTACCAGGGAGGGCGGAGCTCTATCATTCTAGGATCATATTACCAGGGAGGGCGGAGCTCTCTCATTCTAGGATCATATTACCAGGGAGGGCAGAGCTCTCTCATTCTAGGATCATATTACCAGGGAGGGCGGAGCTCTCTCATTCTAGAATCATATTACCAGGGAGGGGCGGAGCTCTCTCACTCTAAGATCATATTACCATGGAGGGGCGGAGCTCTCTCACTCTAGGATCAGATTACAAAGCACAGCTATAAAACTTCAAGGGACAAGGGAATTTTAACCAGGATAGTTGACAAGTATGAGGCAGCTGCTTTGGGCCCCACAACGACAGGGCCCAGGGCAGCTGCCCCTTTTGCCCTGCCTTAAAGACGGCCCTGTCGCCGCCCCAAAGCGCAGACACCACCCCTGACATCCACCTACCACTCGCGGCTATCAGTGTCCTCTGTCTGCGCATGCGGCAGAACAGCTGAACGGGAAATCAGCTGCTCTGCCTGTGCGATCTGCGCATGCACGGACACTTTTCGGCGGTGGACACTAATCGTCAGATCACCGGGACTAAAGAGAGAGTATGAGAAAATGCGGCTGCCTGACTGCTTACTCCGCAGCCAGTGGCTGCACTTCTCCCAGGAATTTTTACATTTAACTGAAAAATACTCCCACTGGAAGCGATATTAGTTGGCAGGGTTGCCAAACTGGAGTTGTCACACATTGTGACAGTGAAAAAAACCATGGGATGTGCCTGGGCATTAGGGTGGTGCCCAGGCACACCCCCTGCGTGCGCCTATGCTGGTTACACAGTTTGCAGCAGTGGCAGCTGGCGTTTTTTTTCTGGGGGGGTCCACTGTCTGCTGGTCAGTCCGGCACTTACCCCATCTAGGTGGCTCTCCTCCCCTCCTCCTAGGCGTCCAATAGGATTGCCTGTTCTTTCAGCCAATTAGGTGACGGGTCTCAAGACTCGCCGCTTCCTAATTGGCTGGGGGGGGGGGGGTGGATCAGTGTTACAATAGCGAATACTCACTCGCTATTGTAACACACCTAGGTGGGCTCGGTTTGCATTCTTTGTGCCCCAAGCCCACCCGATTTTGAAGCCTATTAGAGCCTCTGGCTCTAATCAGGTGCCTCAGAAAACCCCCAAATTGGAATCCCTGCATCCAGCGTCCTACAAGGGGCCGAAAGCATGGAAGGGGGGGGGGGCGGCGCCCATAATGGATGTGACGCCCCTGGTTTACAGCGTTTTTTATTGCAGGGTTTGCTTTGCTTCCATTATTTGTGACTCCATAACCAGAATAAAGTTTCCTGCTGATTAGTTTATGGTTGGGCGGTTGTCTGAAAGTCAGTATTGATGGATGTTGGAATATTTTTTCATCTTCTTGTTATAATGGGTTGTAAATCTTTATCCCTTCTAGTGCTGGGTTGTATGTGGTGACGAGAGGGACTCGGTTATTTGTTTTTTGTCTCTTTGTATCGGAGGAGATTTTCTCTTCGGGTTTTCGAAGCCGTGTTTATGCTGTTGTTGATGCTTTTGTCTTTGTGACCTTTCTTACATAGAAAATCAGCAGGGGATCAAATACTTTTTTCCCTCAATGTGTGTGTAGCACAGAGGATAAACGACGTGTCGGAAGAGGACGGACATGACGGGGGGGGGGGGGGGGTTACTGGGTGTTAATATGAAATAAGATCTTATTACCTCCTCTGCTGCCACTTCCAGCAATGTCTCCTCTCTACGTCCTCCCGTCTCACCTCTCACTGGGAACTTCCTGTCTGCTTCCTTGATCACTTCCTGTATATGCTTGACATCACTTCCTGTTTCTTTTTCGGTTCACTGACAATAAGTGACCTCACCGCCTCGCAGAGGATTTAAAAACGTTGGCTTTTGTTGCTCTTTGTATTCAAGAGGAATCTGCCAACAGCAACAGGGGCTATTGGAGGTAAATATAAAATAAGATCTTATTACCTCCTCTGCTGCCAGATCCAGCAATGTCCCCTCACTACTTCCTCCCCACTCACCTCTGACCCGGAACTTCCTGTCTGCATCCTTGATCACTTTCTGTATATACTTGACGTCACTTCCTGTTTGCTCGGTTCACTGACAATAAAGGTCCGTACACACGATGCGAAATTTGTACGGGAATTTTCGTACGACCTGACGATTTTCGGATCGTTAGCATAGCGTTTTCGACATTCTGATTTTTCGGACGACAAAAGCTGGATGTGCAGACTATAAAATTTTTGTCGGATGTGACCTAGGTCTAGGGTTGCCACATCATCCCTTTAATCCAGGACACATATGAATTACACAGGTTGTTCTGAGGCTAATTTAATGCAGACGAGGCACCAAGTGAGTTTAACCACTTCAGCCCCGGAAGGATTTCACACTTTAGGAGCGGAGCACTTTTTGCGATTCGGCACTGCTTCGCTTTAACTGACAATTGCGCGGTCGTGCGGCGTTGTACCCAAACGAAATTTGCGTCCTTTTTTTCCCACAAATAGAGCTTTCTTTTGGTGGTATTTGATCCCCTCTGCATCATTTCTGATCGCCGCTATAAACAAAAGAAGAGCGACAATTTTGCAAAAAAAAAACAAATTTCTTACTTTTTGCTAAAATTCAAATCCAAAAAAAATATATAAAAAAACATTTTTTTTCATCGGTTTTGGCCGATTTATATTCTTCCTCATATTTGTGATGAAAAAAAATCGCAATAGGCGTTTATTGTTTGGTTTGCGCAAAAGTGGCCGCGTTTACGGACAATGAGAATTAATTTCTGGGGTTTTTATTTATTTATTTATTTTTTACTAGTAATGGCGGCGATCTGCAATTTTTAGCGGTACTGCGATATTGCAGCGGACATGTCGGTCCATTTTGACACTTTTTTTGGACCATTGGCATTTATACAGCGATCAGTGTTATAAAAATGCACTGATTACTGTGTAAATGCCATTGGCAGTGAAGGGGTTAACCTGCAGGGGGCGCTCTAAGGGTTAACTGTGTTCCCTGGGCGTGTTCTAACTGTATGGGGGCTGGCCTGGCTGGGGAAGGGGAGCGATCACAGCTTCCATATAGAGGAAGGCTGTGATCACAGCACTTCCCCCTCTCACAGAACGGAGATCCGTGTTTACTTACACGGACCTCCGTTCTGCCACTGTGGGGGGGGGCATCGCGGGTAGCCGGCGGAGATCGAGTCTGCCGCACCCGCTCCCTGGCCCCCCCCCGAACACAGTGAGCGTGAGGGCGCGCCTCCGGCGGCGCGCGCTCACAGTGCATGATCTCGCAGCTGCCGTCATATGACGGCGTTTTGCGATATCAAGCCATCTTGCTGCTGTCAACCTGCGGTTGATGGTCAGCAAGTGGTTAATTACCACCTTAATTAGCATCAGAACCAGGGCAATTAATATGTGTCCTGGATTAAAGGGATGATGTGGCAACCCTAATGTGACTGCAACGCCCACTTTTTGTATAATTAGTACAGTTTTCGTCCGAAAAAAAATCATAAGTGCAACACTACGCATGCTCAGAAAAAAAATACATTCAAATCTATTCAACGCATTACGTCACTTCTGACTTGGGTTGCCACCTCATCCCTTTAAACCCGAACACATATGAATTACACAGCTTCTGAGGCTAATTTAATGCAGATAAGGCAATAAGTGAGTTTAATTACCACCTTAATCAGCTACAGAACCTGTGTATTTAGTATGTGTTCGGGTTTAAAGGGATGAGGTGGCGTTGAATTTGGTCGTACGAGAATTTTCGTATTGTTAGTAACCTCTTCACCAGTATTGCCAACCTCCTGCAGCGTTTTTTACTGGCAAAACATGGAAAGTTTACTGGCGGAGCACATTTTTTACTGACAACCTGAAAAATAACAGAACTCTTATTAAAAACTAAGGCAATTGATATTCAAATACAACATAGAAACACTGGCAAACCCCATATCAAGTAATTTGCTTGGTTTACACTTAAAAAATCAGCACAGCATGACAAATTATCAGACCCTGATAGTCATAGACAGTTGTAAAAATCACAGATTTTTACAAACTGTCAGTAAATTTACTGGCGGTTGGCAACCCTGCTCTTCACTTTCAACATGAGACAATCATCAAACAAAAAACGGACGTTCGGTCGTCTGAAAATCGGATCGTGTGTACGAGGCTTAAGTGAGATCACCACCTCGTAGAGGATCTGGGGCCATTATTTATGGTTAAATCTAAATGGATGACCTGTAAAGGATTTTAAAGCATTGCCTATGAAAGATTTAGTGTGCCAAAGTTTGTGGCCGTCTCACCAGGGTGGAATTTTAAGGCTTGACGTGTTTGGTATCTAGTATCTTGGCGCAACCCCATCATTTATGTGTGCACTCTTTACTGAACATATGGGTTTGATATGTCATGTGACATCCAACTATAGAACATACCACCATTTTATTCTCCAGGGTCCCTGGCTTTCAGAAAAAAAATGTATAATTTTGGGGGGGTTTTCAAATGGCCAAGAAGCCTGAGATAGCTGTGTGCAGATTGGAATACATAACTCGGTAACATTAGGCTACAGTTGCCCAATTCAACAACGGTTCTGGGTGGCCATCGGGGTGTAAAGGTTTGATTTGCATGACTCCACCCACTGCCCTAAAATATCAATTACATTTGTTCTTATTTTTTTGGGATCAGAATGGAATGGAATTAGACACGTGAATACTTTTTGTAGCAGGAAAGCTCTGCTGGGCTATGAACTGATTCGAATTAAAAACTTTTGGATACTTTTAGTCCCTTTTCAGCATAACCTTAATGGTTATAATTGCTCCTTGGAAGAAAAATAAAGAAATCCTATATTTGTGTAGTCCAGTGGCCCCCTTTAAATCATGGGAGCCGCACAATCTGGGCATCATCAGGATGGGCCATGGCACTGCCGGTTTGTTCCTCATTGATGATGGAGAGGTCAGAAATGGAAAGTATGTGACAGGCAATGAGGGCATCAAATGGTCTTTTAGCCCCCTCCTCCAGTGATGGAAGGACAGAGGCATGCAAGGGGAGCAATGGACAGGATGTAAATATATTGCTGAGGGGTGACCCCGTAGACACCAAGGAAAGTGATAGGGCAGATCACTCAATTCCACATGGCCTCCCTGTGTGAGACTTGTTGTAGAGAAGAAACATGGCAGAGGAAATATTCAAGAGGAATCTGCAGCAGCACTGTGGCCTAACCTTCAACTGCTTCCATCTGGTCCACAGTAAAGGTTTTCAGAGGGCAGATTGACCATTGACGGAGGTCAGTTGACTTCCTGCAGAGGAGACCCATGGGAGAGGAGGGATTCAAAAGGAAATCTACCAGCAGCACTGTAGCCTTACTTTCATCTGCCTCTAATAGGTCCCCAGTAAAGGTTTTCAGAGTATTGGTGGACCATTGACAAAGGTCAGTTGACTTCTTGAAGAGAAGATCCATGGGAGAGGAAGGATTCGGGAAGAAATCTGCCAGCAGCACTGTAGCCTAACCTTCTTCTGCTTCCATCTGTGCCCTAGTAAAGGCCTTGGGGGACAGATGGACCCTTGACAGAGGTCAGTTGACTTCCTGCAGAGGAGACCCACGGGAGAGGAAGAATTCAGAAGGAAATCTACAAGCAGCACTGTAGCCTAACTTTCATCTGCCTCCATCTGGGCCTCAGTAAAGGTTTTCATTGGACAGATGGACCATTGACAGAGATCAGTTGACTTCTTGAAGAGAAGACACATGGGAGAGGAAGGATTCAGGAGGAAATCTGCCAGCAGCACTGTAGCCTAACCTTCTTCTGCTTCCATCTGTGCCCTAGTAAAGGCCTTCGGGGGACAGGTGGACCCATAACTGAGGTCAGTTAACTTCTTGCAGAGAAGATCCATGGGAGAGGAAGGATTCAGAAGGAAATCTACCAGCAGCACTGTGACCTAACCTTCATCTGCCTCCACCTGGGCCCCAGTAAAGGTTTTCATTGGACAGATGGACCATTGACGGAGGTCAGTTGTCTTCCTGCAGAGGAGATCCATGGGAGAGGAGGGATTCAGGAGGAAATCTACCAGCAGCACTGTAGCCTAACCTTCATCTGCTTCCATCTGGGCCCTAGTAAAGGTCTTCGGGGGACAGGTGGACCCTTAACTGAGGTCAGTTGACTTCTTGCAGAGAAGATCCATGGGAGAGGAAGGATTCAGAAGGAAATCTACCAGCAGCACTATGACCTAACCTTCATCTGCCTCCATCTGGGCCCCAGTAAAGGTTTTCAGAGGACAGGCTGACCATTGACGGAGGTCAGTTGTCTTCCTGCATAGGAGACCCATGGGAGAGGAGGGATTCAAAAGGAAATCTACTAGCAGCACTGTAGCCTAAAGCCTCGTACACACGGTGCGATGGTCGTACGACCGAACGGACCAAATCGTATGTTGGATCATGTATCTCGCATACTGACATGCACTAAACGATCATACGACCAAGCCGAACGTAGTAATGTGTTATGAACGTATAAAGAGAAAGTTCAGGTGCATGTAATTTGTGAATTAGGAACGAACAGACACTTCCGGCTGTTCCTGACTTCTGAGCATGCGTGTTTTGCACAGTACAACTTGTTGGACCAACTTCTCTGTACACACGATACAACGGTCGTACGACCGTTTGTTGTACAATCAAAGTTTTCTAGTTCTTCTGTTGTACAACCATCGTACGTCGGCTGTTCTAATCGTGCGTACTAACAGTCAGATGATCGTACAACGAGCGGTCGTATGACCATTTGCATATGACCGTCGAACCGTGTGTACAAGGCTTTACTTTCATCTGTCTCTAATTTGTCCCCAGTAAAGGTTTTCAGGTGGACCATTGACAAAGGTCAGTTGACTTCCTGCAGAGAAGACCCATGGGAGAGGAAGCATTCAGGAGGAAATCTACCAGCAGCACTGTAGCCTAACCTTCATCTGCTTCCATCTGTACCCTAGTAAAGGTCTTTGGGGGACAGGTGGACCCTTGCCGGAGGTCAGTTGACTTCCTGCAGAGAAGACCCATGGGAGAGGAAGGATTCAGAAGGAAAACTACCAGCAGCACTGTGACCTAACCTTTATCTGCCTCCATCTGGGCCCCAGTAAAGGTTTTCATAGGACAGGTGAATCATTGACGGAGGTCAGTTGAATAGATGCTCTTTAGCCACCCTTCTAGGTACTGACCGCTGCCTGTAAAGATTTAAAGTGGTTGCCAACTCTTGACAACCACTTTAACCTACAGGTGAGCCTATAATAAGGTTTACCTGTAGGTACCCTGCATATCTCCTAAACCGTACAGTGTAGATGCATGTGCCGACGTCATCGGCACAGGCGCCGTGAAGAAACAGCCCGACTGGGCCGTTTCTTCACTAAGTGTGCCGTAAACAACTTGGATAGATGTCCTAAATGCTCAGCAGATCTAGGCACTTTTATTTATGTGGTTTGGTCCTTCCCTGTGATTCAGCAGTTCTGGTCGGAGGTTATTGGGGTTATCAACTCGGCAGGTAACATATCGGTTGGTCTTGACCCGGTGGTCCTTCTGTTGGGTGTAAGCGACGTAATTACAAAAAATAAGCATAGACAATTTTTTATATTTTATACTGCCTTTTAAGCCAGGAAGGCCTTGCTGATGAAATGGAAGGGGACTGACCCTCCTACAATCTCACAATGGAGAGCCATGATTGATAAAGTTCTGCCTCTATATAAACTTACCTATATGAATCGAAAATGTCCAAAAAAGTTTGAGTAAATCTGGGGCAATTGGGTTAAATCCTAAGAGTGCTACCCATCTAAACTGTACCCAAGGGAAGATGGTGCCAGGAAGCTTAGTGGTACTGGGCTCAGTGGACCGGTAACCTCTCTTTCACCCCCCACCCCAATTTGATCCAATTCGAGCCTGCCCTTTGGGCCCGTCTCTTCCCCTCCCCCTTCCTTATAGGCCATTATTCAGGTTAATTTCGATATATCTGGTGTAGACAATTATGCCACATTACATACTGGCATCTGATGTGTGGTTAATATGAGAAATAAGGAAACACTCATCATTTCCCCTCCTGATCTACGCGATGAATTAACGTAGCGATCTACTGTTCTCTGTTACTGTAAGTGTAATTGAGCAACTTACTGTTAATATGCATATGTAATGTATTTCTCCTTGTATGGAAAATTAAAAACATTTCTGTTAAAAAAAAAAAAAAGTTTGCCGTAAACGATGGCTCCCGTGCACATGCGCGGAAGTGACGTCAGTGCGGCCAATCATAGTGCTGGAGTCTGCGCTGTGATTGGCCAGAGCCCACGGCCCCGGAAGAAGACACAGTCAACATGACGCCGGTCACAGCGGTGCTCGGGGACCGCTGCAACAGCGTCAATCTAAGGTGAGTATTTCATAATGAGCTAGTATGCAATGCATACTAGCTCATTATGCCTTTGTCTTGCAGGTGTTTTTTTTTTTTTTGACAACCACTTTAAGGGCCGTACTGCTGGATGGATCCCTACTAAAAGGGATATCATTCCGCTGTTGCCACAACTGGATTGGGACACTTAGGGAAGACACAATGACCTTTTCTGAGATACAAATGCCTTAATTTGAAGGTTGAGTGTACCTCTTGGGAGGACTCTTTGGTAGTCCTACCCACTGGCCAGTATTAGTCAGGGAAATGATAGAATCATTGGGGCCCAATGGTGAGCTGTACCCGTGTATTAAATCCTGTTTCATTGCTACTTGCAGTGTTGTTCCCTACTTCCCTAGTGTATTTGATGCAAGGTCCTTTCACAGGTGGCAAGGAAAATTAACCCAAATACTGAAGTATTCACTTTCTCTTGTGGTACAATGCACTGCTAGTATTGTTTTGCTGCATTTATTATTTCTACTATTGCTATTATTTACCTGCAGAGATTATTTGTGTTATTTCCCAGATATTGGTGTGTTATTGTTCTATTATGTTAAGTCACAGGGTGGGACATGGAGAAGCCAACATTTCGAACGACTCCCTCAGGGGTCATGACTATGTAGCACCCTCTAGTGTGGTAGTGCAGGACAATTTATGTGGACTCATGCTTACCCTGCAAGTCTTAATTGGGTCAAGGGTTTACTTTAAGCCAGGGCTGGGCGACTCGGGCTAAATTCACACGTGTACGACTTTGGAGTGCAACTTTCGCGCAACTATGGGTGGGTGCAACTTGGAAATTACTTTGGCTTTGACCAGTGATAATGGACAGCTGTTCCACATAGGGTTGCCACATCATCCCTTTAATCCAGGACACATATTAATTACACAGGTTCTGTGGCTGATTAAGGTGGTACTCACTTGGTGCCTTACTTGCATTAAATTAGCCTCAGAACCTGTGTAATTCATATGTGTCCTGGATTAAAGGGATGATGTGGCAACCCTAGTTCCACATAGGTTGCATTGTATAGCATTCAGATACGACTTCTATGCAACTTCAGAGGATTAACATTGAAGTCTATGGCCCTCAAGTTGTATGAAAGTCGGACCAAAGTAGTGCATGAACTACTTTGAAGTTGCTGCAGCTTTAAGTTGCGCATATATGAATCGGTATCATTGGAAAACATGGGGAACGGCTCGTCATGCAATTTTAATATCCAAAGTTGAATGACATGTCGCACGAGTGTGAATGGAGCCTCATGTAGACAAGTCTCTGGTGCCTCCACCTGGTTCTGGAGAGTTGGAGAACAATCTGGAAACTAGAGGGCGGAGGCTAGAAGGGTTGTTCTGCATACTCAAGGGAGCTTGACCAATCCCCAGGCAGTGGGCCTTAAGTATGTCATGCTGGCAGGGGAGTCGGGGGGAAGATGGAGATGAAGTGCTGAGGGGACTGTCGGTGGCCCTTGAGAAGAACCCCCTAATCTGGGGGGGGGGGGTGCTCTGCCTCAGGTAAGGGCTCGGGTGCTGGCCTGGGAAGATCCTGACAACAGAAGTAGTTTGCAAGGTGTCATCCCTGAGAGGCAGCGGGAGCAAGGACGACAGTGTGAGTACTAAAGCACGGTCAGGGCTTACGAGGGAAGAGACTGCCACAAAAGGGCAGACTCGATGGACCACTCAGTCTTTTTCTGCCGTCACTTTTCTATGTTTCACATGTAGCAGGTCTCTCTGGAAGATAGCGGTGTGCTTAAATCTTCAATAACCTTGTCCTGGGAGGTCTCCAGAGCAGTCGGGTAGATTGGTGAAGAATCAATTGGGTTAGACTGGTGGAGATCAATGTCTTCATGGGAGTTGGAGGTATTCAAGGAGGTAGTTCACAACACTTTGTGCTACTTCAAAAAAGGGACTGAGCATTCCTAGTCCGTAAGGGGCTGTTGCATCTTTTCATTTAAAGACTGTCAGTGCTGTGGAGTGAAGAAACGAATCAGAAGCTGTACATAGGGAGGACGTTGTCCCTGAGTTTGTTGCTATCAAGCATCCCATAATTCCTATTACCCATCCTAATCAACACATAAAAACCAAGCTCAAAGACTGTTGAAAGCTGGAAAATGCTATCCGCCTGGCAGCGCAGGAGTGAGGAACCCAGTCATCTGCAACCCATATGGGGGTAGTGCTACAACTTACATTTGCAGTCAAGATGATGATCATCTAACTGGGAAAATCCAAGATGGTCAAAGTATCCCCTGTAGCAAAGAGAGTGATCCAACACTGGGAAGTCTCTCCTCCAGGACAGATTCCCCCGCTGAGCAGGCAGATGGCTGGTCCATCTCTACTCTGCTTATGCAAAACGGACACAACAGCCAACTGTCCTCTGTGGACTATCGGATGTAAACGGACCGCCTGTCCTGATTATATCCAACGGCCATCCGATTCGCTAGACCAAGTGTCAAACTCAAGACCTGTGGGCCGAATCTGGTCTCCTAGGACATTTCATGTGGCCCTTGAACCTCTCCTGCAGCTGTGATACCCCCTTATGTAGCCATGGAGAGGCTTGCCTCTGCCCCTCCCCCCATCTCAGCAGTCAGCAGCAGCAGAAGGGAGGACAGAACTCCTTCTACAGATCCTATCTGTGCAGCTGCAGCACTCCCTCGTTTCTGCCTCCCCTGGCCTCAAAATTCAGCTGACTCCAGCCCTCCTCCAGACCCTGCACTTTCTGATTTCCCCCCAGCAGCAGCACATAGTAAGGGGGAGGTGCCCTGTAATGTAGGGGAGGCTGGGGGACTCCTAATGGTGAGGGGGCTCTTGATAACTGATGTAAGGGGGGGTGGGGTGCTCTGGACATCTAATCGTACAGATACAACCGCCCCTTTGAGGTAAAGCATAATGTGGATGCGGCCCGCAATGAAATTGAGTTTGACACCCCTGCGCTCCCCATCCCTTCGTTTTTAGCAAATAGGATTGGATGTCGGAGGGTGTCAATGGCCGCATGTCTGTTGACACCTGCCTCTCTATGGAGGGATATGGATGGTCCGTTCGGGTCCACCTGCCAGTCTGTTAGGCGGACCGACCGGACCACCCATTGCCCTCTATGGAGAGGTGGGTGTCAATGGACATCTGTCCGTTGACACCCGCCGACATCCAATCCTATCCGCTAAAGCAGGGGTAGGGAACCTGCGGCTCTCCAGCTGTTGCAGAACTACATTTCCCATGAGTCATAGCAAAGCTGATGGATACAATTACTCCCAGAACCATGATGGGAAATGTAGTTCTACAACAGCTGGAGAGCCACAGGTTCCCTACCCCTGCGCTAAAGCGATGGATCCGTCCATGTGAAAGGGGCCTAAGATACTTTATATCCTCCACACCGTGACCCAGTTTGTCTGCCCCTCGGGTACAAAACGGCACACGTGTGTGGAACTGGACCTACCTTACTATTAGAACGTGAATGCGTGACTCTCCATGAACTGAGCACATTTATGATGCTAAAAAAGAAAGAAAAAAAAACTCAAGAGAATACTGTAAAGCGTAGAGCTTTCTTTTTTATTTTAGAGAACTGGAATAACTAATAAACATACAAATCTTATATAACTGATGCAAACAGATACATCTGATTTTCTATTTATTAATACGTTAGCTGGACCAATGAAAAAAACAGCTTTTCCAGTAAGGCAAAAAAAAAAAAAAAATGCATTGATGTTCAGCAGCTAATAGCAACTTATGAAAAGGTTCCTCGGTGAAAGACAAATCCTCATTGGATTGGATGTTCTGGCATTTTATCGCCTATCTGTACACTAGGGATGGGCTCAGGTGTGTTCGGGGTTCCCACCTGCCAGGAAGCCGACACTGCACACAGCTAATCACCGGCATTGACACATTTCCCGATCTGTGCAACTAGTGGGATCCCGGACTCGTCCGAGCCCATCCCCAACATACACTAAATTGCCAAAAGTATTGTGACACCCCTCCAAATATCTGGATTCAGGTGTTCTAATCATCTCCATGGCCACAGGTGTATAAAATCGCACACCTAGGCATGCAGGCGACTCCTACAAACATTTTGTGAAGGAATTTGTTGCTCTCAGGAGCTCAGTGAATTCAAGCGTCCTACCGTGAGATCCACCCGTGACATTTCCTCGCTACTAAATATTCCACGGACAACTGTTAGTGGTATTGTAACAAAGTGGGAGCAACTGGGAACAGCAACTCAGCCACGAAGTGGTAGGCCACGTAAAATGACAGAGCGGGGTCAGCGCATGCTGAAGTACACAGAGGTCGCCAACTGTCTTCAGAGTCAATAGCTACAGACCCCCAAACTTGGTGTGGCCTTCAGATTTGCACAACAACGGTGCGTAGAGAGCTTCATGGAATGGGGTTTCCATGGTCGAGCAGCTGCATCCAAGCCTTCCATCACCAAGTGCAATGCAAAGCGTCAGATGCAGAGGTGTAAAGCAGTGGTTCTCAACCCTGTCCTCAAGTAGCCCCAACAGGCCATGTTTGCAGGTTTTCCTTTATCTTAAACAGGTGGCTTTAACCACTTAAAGCCTCTTTTTGAGATTCGGTATTTACAAGTTAAAAATAATTTTTTAAAATATAAAATTACCTAGGACCCCCAAACATTATATATATATATATATTATTTTTTTCTTTTAATACCCTAGAGCAAGGATATGCAATTAATGGACCTCCAGATGTTGCAGAACTGCAAATCCCATGAGGCATAGCAAGACTGACAGCCACAAGCATGACACCCAGAGGCAGAGGCATGATGGGACTTGTAGTTTTGCAAAAGCTGGAGGTCCGCTAATTGCATATCCCTGCTCTAGAGAATAAAATGGCAGTCATTGCAATACTTTATGTCACACCCCATTTGTGCAACAGTCTTACAAGTGCCTTTTTCAAAAAAAAAAAAAAAAAAAATTTCACTTTTTTGAGTTAACCACTTAAAGACTGCATCGCGTACTTTTACTGCTGCAGAGTGCCAGCGCAGCGCAAATTGCTGTCTATAAACGGCGATCCGCGCAAGCACAACTAGGAGGCGAGTACGTGCCAGCGCGCTCTCGTGCCCGCCGAACGCTCTCCGAGTGGGGCCGCAGGTCAGGCGGACATCGAGTCCGCCGGCAACCAGCGATCGTCTGTTAGAGAAGAAAAGTGGGGAACTGCCGATGTAAACACGGCGGTTCCCCCGCTCTGTCAGGAGGCATGTGAGAGATCTATTGATTCCTGTCACTGGGATTAGTTAGATCTCTTATGCCCCTGCCAGCCCAGCCCCCCTCACAGTTAGAACACGCCTAGGGAACACAGTTAACCCCTAGATCGCCCCCTACAGGTTAAGCTCTTCCCTGCCAGTGACATTTATACAGTAATCAGTGGCTATATAAATTTCAGATCGCTGTACAAATGTCATTGGTCCCAAAAAAAGCATCAAAAATGTCTGACATGTCCGCCGCAATGTCGCAGTCCCGATAAAAATCGCAGATCGCCGCCATTACAAAAAAAAAAAAAATTGTAAAAAACGGCATAAATTAATTCTCATGGTTTGTATATGTGGCAACTTTTGTGCAAACCAATCAATATACGCTGATTGGTTTTTTTACCACAAATATGTAGAAGAATATATAAATCAGCCAAAACTGATGAAAAAAATTGGTTATTTATCTATTTATTTATTTTTTGGACATTATAGCAAAAAGTAAAAAAATATTGAATTTTTTTTTTCAAAATTGTCGCTGTTTTTGTTTATAGTGGCGATCAGAAATGACGCAGAGGGGATCAAATACACCAAAAGAAAGCTCTGTTTGTGGGAAAAAAAGGACGCAAATTTTGTTTGGGTACAACGTCGCACGTCTGCGCAATTGTCAGTTAAAGCGGCGCAGCGCCGAATTGCAAACAGTGCTCTGGTCCTAATTTGGGAAATCCTTCCGGGGCTGAAGTGGTTAAAAAATAAGACAACAGTAAAGTTAACCCAATTTTTTTCCATATTGAGAAAGATAATGTTATGATGAGTAAATTGATACCCAAAATGTCATGCTTCAAAATTGCGCCCCCGCTCGTGGAATGGCGACAAACTTTGGCACTTAAAAATCTCCATAGGCGACGTTTAAAAATTTCTACAGGTTACCAGTTTTGAGTTACAGAGGAGATCCAGTGCTAGAATTATTGCTCTCACTCTCAGCGATACTGAACGCCGTTTACATATGCGGGTGCGATTTCCGTATGCGTTCGCTTCTGCGTGTGAGCTCGGTGGCACTTTAATTTTTTTTTCTTATTTATGTTACTTTCTATTTTTACACTGTCCTTTTAAAAAAAAAAATTTCTGATCAGAAGGTAAAAGAAAAAAGAAAGCATGACAGGGCCTCTTAAATGTGAGATCCGGGGTCAAAAAGACTTCACATCTCATATTTACACTAAAATGCAATAAAAAAAATAATTGTTAAATATATATATTTTTTTTTCTCCTTTAAGAGCTATGGGCGGAAGTGACTTGTGGCTTCGCTTCCGCCCTTCAATGCTATGGAGCCCAGTGGGCAGCATCTTCCGCTCACAGGCATTTAGGGAAGAGGACCCAATCGTCTCCGGCGCTACCGGCGGGTCTGGTAAGTTTCGGAGATGATGGAAAAGTGGCGGGGGGGGGCACCTCCCCCTTCCCAATAAAAGTGATCTTGCGGCGAATCCGCCACAGAGACCACTTTTATCTGAAAGCCGGCTGCCCGCTGTTTAAAAAAATACCGCGGTTATAATGGCTATCTGCTACCATAGCAACGGTATTCAACGACAAAGTACCTTCGTATAATGACGGCGGGCGGTCCGGAAGTGGTTAAATCAGAGTCAATGGCTTGGTATTTTGGACAGCTATTTTATCTAAGAGAAATTCCCAAAACATGGCCTGTTGGGGGTACTTGAGGACCGAGGTTGAGAACCATTGGTGTAAAAGTACGACGCCAATGGACTCTAGAGCAGTGGAGATGCGTTCTCTGGAGTGACCAATTACCCTTCTCTGTCTGGCAATCCTATGGACGTGTCTGGGTTTGGCGGTTGCCAGAATGGTACTTGCCTGACTGCATTGTGCCAGGTGTAACGTTTGGTGGAGGGGGGGGTTATGGTGTGGGGTTGTTTTTCAGGGGTTGGGCTTGGCCCCTTAGTTCCGGTGAAGGCGCCAGCATGCCAAGACATTTTGGACAATTTCATGCTCCCAAATTTGTGGGTACAGTTAGGGGATGGCCCCATGACTGAGCACCAGTGCACAAAGCAAGGTCCATAAAGACATGGATGAGCGATTTTAGGGTGGAGAAACTTGACTGGCCTTAGAGGTTTTCTATCGGGCTCTGTGCAGGCCAGTCAAGTTCCTCCACCCCAAACTCACTCATCCGTGTCTTTATGGACCTTGCTTTGTGCAGTGGTCCCAATCATTTGGTGGAGGGAGATTCCGGTCAGTTCAAAGAGGTGGGATTTTAGCGAGTAGGTACAGAAATACCTGGAACGAAACACGTGACCACGAGTCAGTACCCCGGTAGGGGATTGACATGGGTGTTTAAACCCTCGTACTTTAACAGGTTTTACAGAACCGTACGACCGCGGAAGTGGCCTTGATTCCCCGGTTCGGGTTGGGGACTTTTTGTTGGGGTGTGGT
>BLSH010507485.1:356181-390846 GCA_018402905.1 Glandirana rugosa | reverse complement strand
GTGGGAAGAGTTTGGGGATGGCCCCTTTCCTGTTCCAACATGACTGCCCACCAGTGCACAAAGCAAGGTCCATAAAGACATGGATGAGTGAGTTTGGGGTGGAGGGACTTGACTGGCCTTGGATGAGAAGGCCCAGCTTGCAGTCTCCGCTCTAATTCATCCCAAAGGTGTTCTATGGGCTTGAGGTCCGACCAGTCAAGTTTCTCCACCCCAAACTCCCTCATCCATGTCTTTATGGACCTTGCTTTGTGCACTGCTCCAAATCATTAGGTGGAGGGGGGATTATGGTGTGGGGTTGTTCTTCAGGGGTTGGGCTTGGCCCCTTAGTTCCAGTGAAGGGAACTCTTAAGGTGTCAGTATACCAAGACATTTTGGACAATTTCATGCTCCCAACTTTGTGGGAAGAGTTTGGGGATGGCCCCTTTCCTGTTCCAACATGACTGCCCACCAGTGCACAAAGCAAGGTCCATACAGACATGGATGAGCGAGTTTGGGGTGGAGGAACTGGACTGTCCTCAACCCGAGCCAAGCCTTCTCATCCAACATCAGTGCCTGACCTCACAAATGTGCTTCTGGAAGAATGGTCAAATATTCCCATAGACATTTCTAAACCTTGTGGACAGCCCTCCCAGAAGAGTTGAAGCTGTTATAGCTGCAAAGGGAGGGCCAACTCAATATTGAACCCCACGGCCTAAGACTGGGAAGCCATTAACGTTCATGTGCGTGTAAAAGCAGGCGTCCCAATACTTTTGGCTATGTGGTGTATATTTTGCTGCCGTGTATTGGTACGGTTGTCCATGTATTGTCATGATAGCCGGTGCAGAAGTCCTCTTTATCTTTATTGCTCACCGCCTTCTCACAGTTGCCAAAGTGTTGCCATGCTTGCCCACGAATAATCACAGGGCAGTGCCATTGTTTTATTATAACTGAATCCCAACAGGTCTACAACTATCAAACCGCACCCTGAAAAATGTTCTACATTTTTGCCTCCCCCCCCAATACTCTGCGGGGTGAAGAGGACATCACTTTGGCCATCCTTTTCCTACAGAACCTGAGGCTTGAGTTCCCTGGTAAACTTCTATCTCTAGAGTTCCTAGGTCTACATGCCCACCAAATATGGACACCCCAACTCTGCCCCCTGGATTTTCACTGTACATTATGGAGAATGTAAGTTCAGGTGTAAAACATTTCCCGCACTCAGAATATAAAAAAAAATGTCTCCATCCCTGGTATCCAACAAGGCTTTGAAATGTTTTCCGCAGTATGAACAAAGAAAAAGGTGTGAGCCTCCGTGAGCTCTCCGGGGTATGAGAAGGTCCCCTTGCTGAACATTTAATGAGAAAGGCCCCTCACTCGTGTGACTTCTCTGGTGTTCCAAAAAGAAACATTTCCCACACTCAAACATGAAGCTGGAAACTAACTTGCGTTAATTCCCTGGTTACAGAAGTTGTGTTGCTGAATAAAACAGTTTCCCAAACTCTGGACATAACTAAGAACTGTTTTCTCTGTGAATTTTCTGGTGTCGAAGAAGTTTTCCTTTCTCTGCGAAATGTTTCCCGCACTCTGAACACGAATAAGGGTGCTCCCCTGTGTGAATTATTTGGTGATTGCGAAGAGCTCTTTTCTCAGTGAAAGATTTCCCGCACTCTGAACATGAATAGGGATTCTCACCTGTGTAACTTCTCTGATGTTTATGAAGCAGTTCTCTCCGAATAAAACGTTCACCGCACTCTGAACATGAATAGGGACATTCACCCGTGTGAACTCTTTGGTGTATAAGAAGTACTTTTTTATCAGTGTAACATTTCCCACACTCTGTACATAAATAGGGACGCTCGCCTGTGCGACTTCTCTGGTGTCCGTGAAGGTCTCCTTTCCGAAGAAAACACTTCCCACACTCTGGACATGAATAAGGCCTTTCTCCTGTGTGAATTTTCTGATGTCTATGAAGCTTTCCTTTCTCACTGAAACCTTTCCCGCACTCTGGACATAAATAGGGGAGCTCACCCGTGTGAATTTTCAAATGTTGCTGAAGTCCTTCTCTCCGAATGAAAGATTTCCCACATTCTGAACATGAATAAGGGTGCACCCCAGTGTGAACTCTTTGATGAATAAGAAAGTCTCCTTTCTTGGTGAAACATTTCCCGCACTCTGAACATGACTAGGGACGCTCACCTGTGTGACTTCTCTGATGTTTATGAAGCAGTTCTCTCCGAATAAAACGTTCACCGCACTCCGAACATGAATAAGGACATTCACCCGTGTGAATTCTTTGGTGTATAAGAAGTACTTTTTTTTCAGTGTAACATTTCCCGCACTCTGTACATAAAAAGGGACGCTCACCTGTGTGTCTTCTCTGGTGTCCAAGAAGGTCTCCTTTCCTACGAAAACACTTCCCACACTCTGGACATGAATAAGGCCTTTCTCCTGTGTGAATTCTCTGGTGTCCAAGAAGCGTTGCTTTGTCACTGAAACATTTCCCGCACTCAGGACATGAATAGGGGCGCTCGCCTGTGTGAATTTTCAAATGTTGATAAAGTCCTGCTCTCTGAACAAAACATTTCCCGCACTCTGAACATGAGAAAGGATGCTCCCCTGTGTGAACTCTTTGGTGAATAAGAAGAACTTTTTTCTCAGTGAAACATTTCCCGCACTCTGAACATAAATAGGGGCGCTCCCCTGTGTGACATCTCTGGTGTATAAGGAGGTCCGCTTTCCAAAGGAAACTTTTCCCACATTCTGGGCATGAAAAAGGTCTCTCACCAGTGTGACTTTTCTGGTGTCTATCAAGTCTTGCTTTCTCGCTGAAACTTTTCCCGCACTCTGCACACGAATAGGGACGCTCACCCGTGTGGCTTTTCTGATGTCTAAGAAGTTCTCCTTTGTGAATGAAACGTTTCTCACATTCTAAACATGAATAAGGGCGCACATCCATGTGAATCTTCTGGTGTGTAACAAGGCTTCCTCTCTGAGCAAAAGTTTTCCCGCACTCTGAACATGAATAGGGACGCTCACCTGTGTGAATTTTCTGATGTTTAGCAAGGCTTCCTTTATGAATGAAAGATTTCCCGCACTCTGAACATAAATAAGGACGCTCACCCGTGTGAATTTTCTGGTGTACATCTAGGCTTGTTTTACAAGTGAAACATTTCCCGCACTCAGGACATGAATAGGGGCGCTCACCTGTGTGAATTTTCAAATGTTGATAAAGTCCTGCTCTCTGAACAAAACATTTCCCGCACTCTGAACATGAGAAAGGATGCTCCCCTGTGTGAACTCTTTGGTGAATAAGAAGAACTTTTTTCTCAGTGAAACATTTCCCACACTCTGAACATAAATAGGGACGCTCCCCTGTGTGACATCTCTGGTGTATAAGGAGGTCCGCTTTCCAAAGGAAGCTTTTCCCACATTCTGGGCATGAAAAAGGTCTCTCACCAGTGTGACTTTTCTGGTGTCTATCAAGTCTTGCTTTCTCGATGAAACTTTTCCCGCACTCTGTACATGAATAGGGACGCTCACCCGTGTGGCTTTTCTGATGTCTAAGAAGTTCTCCTTTGTGAATGAAACGTTTCTCACATTCTAAACACGAATAAGGACGCACATCCATGTGTATCTTCTGGTGTGTAACAAGGCTTCCTCTCTGAGCAAAAGTTTTCCCGCACTCTGAACATGAATAAGGACGCTCACCCGTGTGAACTCTCTGATGTTTAGCAAGGCTTCCTTTATGAATGAAAGATTTCCCGCACTCTGAACATGAATAAGGACGCTCACCCGTGTGAACTCTCTGATGTTTAGCAAACTCTCCTTTATGAGTGAAAGATTTCCCGCACTCTGAACATGACATTGAACTCTCTCCGGTGTTTACGCCTCGATGGTTTAAGGAAGATTCCCCGGGATTAGAAGGATCTGTTGACCTTGCTGAACTTGGATACATATATGAGGTTACAGTATGGGATCTATCAGAGGACTCCATTGATCTCTGTGTATTCTGGGTAAGGCCGTTATCTCCTGGCAGGTGTGGTGCAATGCCGTAATCTGAAGATAAAATACGATGCCCCTCGGAGATATTCCACCCGCTGCCTCCATCTGTTGGGAAAAATATAATTTTATAAGCATTTTTTTATGGCTTACCTTCAGAAATCATGTGCTGATCAATCATCAAACTGTTTTACAGATCTGACATGGAACTGGGGGCAATCATGACATAAAAATATAAATACAATCCGGATAAAGGATAAAATATCACTAAACCATAGAGGGTGACATTGTTTTGGTGAAGAACAAAGACAGACGTTCCTCCACCTCATTTCTTGGAAAAAGAACATTAGAGATGGACCTTCTTCCACCTCATTTCTTGGAAACAGAACATTAGAGATGGACCTTCTTCCACCTCATTTCTTGGAAACAGAACATTAGAGATGGACCTTCCTCCTCCTCATTTCTTGGAAACAGACCATTAGAGATGGACCTTCCTCCTCCTCATTTCTTGGAAACAGACCATTAGAGATGGACCTTCCTCCTCCTCATTTCTTGGAAACAGAACATTAGAGATGGACCTTCCTTCACCTCATTTCTTCGAAAACAGACCATTAGAGATGGACCTTCCTTCACCTCATTTCTTGGAAACAGAACATTAGAGATGGACCTTCTTCCACCTAATTTCTTGGAAACAGAATATTAGAGATGATCCTTCTTTCACCTCATTTCTTGGAAACAGAATATTAGAGATGGACCTTCCTTCATCTCATTTCTTGGAAACAGAACATTAGAGATGGACCTTCTTCCACCTAATTTCTTGGAAACAGAATATTAGAGATGGACCTTCCTTCACCTCATTTCTTGGAAACAGAACATTAGAGATGGTCCTTCCTCATTTCTTGGAAACAAGCCAACAGTGATGGACCTTTCTGATGGTGTACAGGAGTGATGACGGTCAAATTACTAGGTATAGGGATCCTAATATCACCAAAGGGCCACACATAATATTTAGTGTATGTAGAGCTACAGAAAACTGTGAGAGACTTTACATACATTTAGGTCTGAACTGAAAGAACGGGCTGTTAGCTGTATTTTGAGGATACAGTATGTATATCCAGATTGGGTGAATGGTTTAGGTCGGAATTACCAGAATATTTACTGTAGGAACCTCCTTTTTTAAAAGTAGTTAGACAATTGACCGACAAGCTGTTCCATATCCAGGTTTGGGCAGTTCACCCATTTTTTCATTAACAATTACTGTAAGTGGGTATTCTGGCCAAAAAGTGTTTATTCCGCATTGGGCCGCCCAAGAAATACCAGGCTTATTAGGTTTCGTAGCCTAGACCTGTATAGAAATGCTATGATGGGATGTAAGAAAGGTCTCTGGTTATCAGTGGTCTGCTAAGTAACGTTATTGCTGAATTGTTAATGGCAATTTTCGAGGCTGAATAAAAGTCCTTTAACGTTTGCAGACCCTCTGAGAAATGTTTATTAGATTTAAACTTTGCCTAATGCAAAGTAATTCTTTACATTAGATAAAGTGCTGGGTCGAATGAGTTTTTACACACACGATATTTTATTGAATGTTTCAATTGGAAAGTTGTGAGTTCTTTGGACAACATCCCCTTAGCCACTGGGGGTCCCAGGCCTCATTATTATCACAGTCAGGACTGGACATTTGTATACTATATGGTGTACGAGACCTGCACTTAATTGTTTTCGGAACATTAGGTGGTAGGGTAGGTACATCGATGACCTTTTTACTGTCAGAAGCTAATGTTTCCAAATTTTTCCCGTATTGAAGGATGTATCTTGAACAATAACATCATACATTTTACGCAATTAGAGGGAAAATTGTTTTTATAGAAAGGGTTTTCTGCAAGAGGGTTGCATTGACAATCCAACACAATGGGCAGCACATTGAACACATTTTATAAGTGGTCAGAAACTTGTAAATAACTCATGAAAGAATAAAGTTGCGTTAAAACCAAGCACACCATTGTTTTTCTTGTGAAATTCCCAATAAGTTTGATGTGTCACATGACCCTCTTCCTATTGAAAAAACAAGTTGGATTCAAAATGGCCGACTTCAAAATGGCCGCCATGGTCACCACCCATCTTGAAAAGTTTCCCCCCTCACATATACTAATGTGCCACAAACAGGAAGTTAATATCACCAACCATTCCCATTTTATTACGGTGTATCCATATAAATGGCCCACCCTGTAGAATGTTGATCCAGGACTATTTGGGTTTCTGCCTTCCTTTGGATCGATTGCCTCTAGCAAATGTTTTTTTTTTACCTGTTTTTAGGTGAACTGGATGGGCAAATGTTTTATTTAAATACATACTTTATACTTATAGAGGTAAAATGAAAATCTGAACTGTTTCTTCTTTTGGAGATATTACTTACTTGTGTCGATATGTAGAGAAGATTCCTCCTGCTTACTTTCCATAATCATCTCCCCCTCCTCCATAGACTGCTGATCTCCACTCACCAACCACTCTTCTTCCTCCTCCTTAATCTCAGCTTTGATGTCTTTAGGTTCTTCACCCTAAACCCCAAAGATGATAGAATATTTAGTAAAAAGGAACTTACAAAGAATAAGGTTGTCTCATAATATAGGAGGCCTTTTTAGGTCTTCATACTCAGTCTGATGTCTTTCAGTTCTTCACCCTAAACCCCAAAGATGATAATGTATAGCATGTAGAATCAGTACTGCCAATAAGAGATTACATGAGAATTGTATCTCATAGAATTATTTTGAAACCTTTTTGTATCCAGCCTTATCTACCTGATCATTCTCTGTATAGCTGTGAACTTCCTGGGTGGAATCCCGGAAATACAGAGGACAACCCTCCTCCATAGACTGCTGATCTCCACTCACCAACGTCTCTTCTTCTTCCTTTTTACCCTCAACTTTGATGTCTTTAGGTTCTTCACCCTAAACCCCAAAGATGATTGACTATTTAGTAAAAAGGAACTTACAAAGAATAAGGTTGTCCCATAATTTAGAAGGCCTTTTTAGGTCTTCATGCTCAGTCTGGTGTCTTTCAGTTCTTTACCCTAAACCCCAAAGGTGATAATGTGTAGCATCTAGAATCTGTATTGCCAATAAGAGATTACATGAGAATTGTATTTTATAAAATTATTTTGAAGCCTTTTTTGTCCAGCCTTATCTACCTGATCATTCTCTGTATAGGTATGATCTTCCTGGGTGGAATCCTGGAAATACAGAGGACAACCCTCCTCCATAGGCTTCTGATCTCCACTCACCAACGTCTCTTCTTCTTCCTTTTTATCCTCAACTTTGATGTCTTTAGGTTCTTCACCCTAAACCCCAAAGATGATAGAATATTTAGTAAAAATGAACTTACAAAGAATAACGTTGTCTCATAATTTAGGAGGCCTTTTTAGGTCTTCATGCTCAGTCTGATGTCTTTCAGTTCTTCACCCTAAACCCCAAAGGTCATAAAGTATAGCATCTAGAATCGGTACTGCCAATAAAAGATTACATGAGAATTGTATCTCATAGAATTATTTTGAAGCCTTTTTTGTCCAGCATTATCTACCTGATCATTCTCTGTATAGTTCTGATCTTCCTGGGTGGAATCCCGGAAATACAGAGGACCTCCTTCCTCCACAGACTGCTGACCTCCACTTTCCATCTCTTCTTCCTGCTCTTTTACCTCGACTTTGATGTTTTTCACTTCTTCTCTCTGAAGCCCAAAGATGACAGAATACATTTCAAAAGCTAAACAAGACACTACATAGAAGAAGGTACTCTGTAAAACAAATCATATTTTTCCTCCAATCCAATCTGGATAAACATTTGGCTTTGTGGAACAACAAGGGACTAATCTTGGCCCTGGGCATTCTTTTCCAAAGTTGGCTCGTCTCTCCTTAGTAAAAGCCTTTGTCCAGGGTGTTGTACACATTGCTCCCCTTGTAAACTGCCCCGATGACATTGTGGAATCTCAGCATGGGTTTGTACGTCCTTCAGAAACCTATCAGACACGCTCTCTTGTCTACTCTCTCTAACAAGGTTGCTTTCACCGCTGCTAGGTGGCCCTGAGCTCCTGGAGTAAAAAACCCATCTTAGGCCTCATACACACGGGCGTATCCTTAAAAATAAACAAAACGTCGGGCCCGACTCCAAGGAAAAAAAAAAAAATCGGCGATTTTTGGCGTTATGCATCGGCGTTAGTGAGCGTCGGCGTCAATAGGCGTTTTTAAAAAAACATCATCCCTCTGCTATTTTTCAACCTAAAAACGTCGGCGTCAAAAACCAGCGGAAAACGTCGGTACAATATTAGTTGGCGTTTGTTGGCATTTTGCGGCGTCTGTGTCAAAAAATGCCAAAAGGTTACAGCCTCAGAACGCGATGGCCGTGGGTTCTACTTTCAGCTCACTAACGCCGACGCCATCTACAGCTCAAAAACGCCGACGTTTTTATGGGGCCATTGACTAACATGGGGAGCTGCAAAAAACGCCAGAAAACGCCGGCGTCAAAAAACGTCCGTGTGTATGAGGCCTTAATGTTACACAGGGATAAAGTTGTTTGACATCTAGGACCTTCTTTCTCCCCAAGTGTTAGGAATCAGCGGCAAGGATGGCCAAACCTGCGTAGCTACTTACCAGCAAACAAAGATATAAGTCAACCAAAACCCCAGTGACAAAATACCTAACTAAATGAACTAAAACAGAACAGAAATTTTAACAATTGAACTAACGCTATATGAGGGTTCTTTAAAAAAGTTTTTTAAATTCTGTTAAATCTAAAGAAGTGTGGAAACTTTTTGAAGACCCCTTGTATAAAACTGGAGGTGCAGGGAACATATAAGAAAGGGGGACAAAAACTGGGTTTAAAAACAAAGGGAAATATGAACAAGGCAGCAGGGTTCAGGGCATGAGTACAAGTCAAGCAGTACGGGCAAAGAGCAGGCACAGGATAAACGGCTGGCAGTACCTGGCAGCAAGCAAAAACACTGGAGCAAGGTGTAACAGCTGACAAGGGACTAAATAACCTCCCAGCAGCCAGCACCAGGAGAAGCTGATTACTGGGATCTGCTGGGAGACACCAGCTGGAGGATACTGGAGTTAAAAATTTACCCTCTGGGAAGCAATGTGCTGCTGGCAGGTGATCCCGGTCCTGACACCAACATGGTTCACTCCTTCCACCCTAACCAGTACATTTTTCTTCCTACCTTATGTCCTGCTCCAAAACATTTCAAGGAAATGTTTTTCTACTGTCTGGAGGTGGTATTCATTGTACGAGTTTATATCTCAGTTTAGACAATCAGATTCTCTCCCTATCATTCCTGAAGGTCACTGTAGGAGACTTTCTGCCTCTCGCTCCACTATTGCCAGGTGGATTAGACCAATCCTCATTCCAACCTTTAGTCTAGGGATATGGTTCCACCCTTCCCTGCAAAGGCACACACTACCAAATCGGTTAGTGCTTCATGGGCTTTTCAGCATCGGACATCTGCATCCCAGATTTGCAAGGCCTAGTGCATGTTCAGGCCTCATTTCATTTTAATGTTGGGCATAAGGTGATGTAAGCTGCTCCCTATATTACACAGACCTGTCATTTTTTTCCATGTTGCCCAACCCTGCTTTTGGAAATCCCATGGTCAAAGACTAAGATCCTGTGTCCTGTTTTGTACTCAGGACTTACCTTTAATATCCTTTTCTTGGAGTACATTGCAGCTTGTTAAGAAATAGAGGCTTGCTAGAGGTGGCAGAGGTTATGCTAGGGATGTTCTTACATCTTTGTTTGACATTGCCCAATCATCTTAAGGTGGCTGCCTAACCTATGGCCTAAAAGTAAGATCCAAGTCCTGTAATGTACTTCAAGGACAGTAAAAAATCCTATTTTTTAGGTCTACATATTCAGTTTCATCTACCTGCTCATGGCGAGAGGTGTTAGGATCTTCCTGTGTGAAGTCCCAGGAATACAGAAGGCCACCCTCCCCTATAGACTTATGATCTCCACTCACCAGCATCTCCTCTTCTTTAACCTCAACTTTGATGTCTTTCAATTCTTCACCCTAAACCCCAAATATGACAGAATACATTTATAAAGAAATGTCCTCTCACAGCTTAAAATACATTTTCTGTCCCACCTACCTGATGATGGTGAGGGGTGGTGTGACCTTCCTGTGTGGAATCCCGGGAATACAGAGGAGGGGGACATCTCTCTGGTGGGTTCCCATTACTGGATCCATCTGTAGGAAACACAACACTGACTGAATACATTGTTTCTATGTGTTTATCAGATGATGGGGGATCTAGGTGGACCCTCCGTACTGCCCTCTCCTTTACAATAAAGTCTCCTCTTACCCGGTGATGTGAGGGGCGGCTGATTGTCCATCATGACGTCCTTGTAGAGATCCTTGTGTCCTTCTAAATACTCCCACTCCTCCATGGAGAAATAGACAGTGACATCCTGACACCTTATAGGAACCTGACACACACAATGATACAGTCACCATCCAGACACATCCCTTGTCCGTTACAAGGATCTGACAAATGTTCTAAACCCTTCCAGTCTCCATCTAAAAGTAAAAAACAAACATTTGGCTCCAAGTGGGCTTTTATGAGTATTATTACCTGATAAATACTGTATTATATAGGGGACCATAACTGTTTACTATATAATGCTGACCATGTATGATGGAAGATCTGTAGACATGACATTGCTCTGTGGGCACAGTGGCTGGGAATGTCTATATTGTGAGCCTCGTCCTATTGGTGTCACTGGACACTGCATGTACCGTGCACATTGATGTCACCCTGACAGCCAAATCCACCAAAATAGGTCTGGGGGCATCTGTGCTGTGATTGGTGTGCAGGATGACATGGCAGAGACAGGGCAACCAGTCATGTTATGGTGAGGGAACAAAGGGAACCAAACATTCTCCACTAAAATACTGTAAGGTAAAGAATTGCAGCATCACTTCCATCAAATAACAAAAATCCAAAGCCTTATCCCTTATTCTATGTACTGTAGAGATTTTCATTCCTTCTGCTGCCTTCATTAGAACTTGTACTGTAGTTCAGTCTTCTTCCTCCCATATCCTGATCCAGAGAAGACATGGTGTCCATTATCTCACAGTGATGAGAGCCAACAACCCCGAGACAGCTTTATGGAGGATGTATAAATATCTCTATATTTAGGATGTATCCGGTCTATAAACCAGAGGCTCTGGATGGACAGTTGGATAAATGGCTCTATATTTAGGATGTATCCGGTCTATAAACCAGAGGCTCTGGATGGACAGTTGGATAAATGGCTCTATATTTAGGATGTATCCAGTCTATAAACCAGAGGCTCTGGATGGACAGTTGGATAAATGGTTCTATATTTTGGATATATCTGGTCTATAAACCAGAGGCTCTGGATGGACAGTTGGATAAATTGTCCTATATTTAGGATGTATCCGGTCTATAAACCAGAGGCTCTGGATGGACAGTTGGATAAATGGTTCTTTATTTAGAATGTATCTGGTCTATAAACCAGAGGCTCTGGGTGGACAGTTGGATAAATGGTTCTATATTTAGGATGTATCCGGTCTATAAACCAGAGGCTCTGGATGGACAGTTGGATAAATGGCTCTATATTTAGGATGTATCTGAATTATAAAAGATATCACAGTGACTATGGAGGAAGAGGACGGACATGACGGGGGGGTTACTGGGTGTAAATAGAAAATAAAATCTTATTACCTCCTCTGCTGCCTCTTCCAGCGATGTCTCCCCTCTATTTCCTCCCAACTCACCGGTGACCCGGAACTTCCTGTTTGTGCCTCTACATCACTTCCTGTCTTTTTTTCCTGACTGCCCTTCTTGGTATCATTTCCTATCTGTGTAATTTGTTCACAATCAGTGAGATCACCACCTTGTGTGAAATATACAGCATATATCTATACAATCTCTCTCTTGAGAGAGAGATTGTAACTTTAACTCTTCATTTCCACTAGTATGACTTGTCATGCGACTTTGGACACATAAAGTCGCATGCCGAGTAGGGTTGCCACATCATCCCTTTAATCCAGGACACATACTAATTACACAGGCTCTGTGGCTGATTAAGGTGGCAATTAAACTCACTTGGTGCCTCATCTGCATTAAATCAGCCTCAGAACAACCTGTGTAATTCATGTGTGTCCTGGATTAAAGGGATGATGTGGCAACCCTAATGCCGAGTCACAGCCCATTGATTTCAATGGCACCCGTTCCCATCTATGAGAGGGCTTGGCTCGCAGTCTCCGCTCTAATTCATTCCAAAGGCGTTCTATTGGGTTGAGGTCAGGACTAGGGTTGCCACCTCATCCCTTTAAAACCGAACACATACAAATTACACAGGTTGTTCTGTGGCTGATTAAGGTGGTAATTAAACTCACTTGGTGCCTCATCTGCATTAAATTAGCCTCAGAACAACCTGTGTAATTCGTATGTGTTTGGGTTTAAAGGGATGAGGTGGAAACCCTACTCTGTGCAGACCGGTCAAGTTCCTCCACCCCAAACTCGCTCATCCATGTCATTGTGGACCTTGCTTTGTGCACTGCTCCAAATTGATTGGTGGAGAATTTTGGTGTGGGGTTGTTTTTTTTAGGGGTTGGCCCCATTAGTTCCAGTGAAGGCATTAGCATACCAAGACATTTTGGGCAATTTCATGCTCCCAACTTTGTGGGAAGAGTTTGGGGATGGCCCCTTCCTGTTCCAACATGACTGCGCACCACTGCACAAAGCAAGGTCCATAAAGACATGGAGGAGTGAGTTTGGGGTGGAGGAACTTGACTGACCTGCACAGAGTCCTGACCTCAACCTGATAGAACACCTTTGAGATGAATTAGAGCAGAGGCTGCGAGCCAGGCCATCTTGTCCAACATCAGTGCCTGACCTCACAAATGCACTTCTGGAAGAATGGTCAAACATTCCCATAGACACTCCTAAACCTTGTGGACAGCCTTCCCAGAAGAGTTGAAGCTGTTATAGCTGCAGAGGGTGGGCCAACTCAATATTGAACCCTACGGACTAAGACGGGGATGCCATTAAAGTTCATGTGCGTGTAAAGGTCTGCGTCCCTGTACTTTTGGTAATATAGTGTATATTGTCATCAAAACTAGTGTGTTACGCTTCTTTGTTGCTCACTTTCATCTCACAATTGGCAGCCTGTTACCTTCTTTGTCCGTGTATAACCAGAGTCTACTGCTGTTCTCTAACCGTAATTTAAAGCTTCATATGGGAGGTCAATCAACCAAATCTCAAGGAACCCCTGAATCCTGAAGGGTCCCTGATAAAAAATGGCTGGTCTAGAGAGTGACCTATGCATCCTAAATATAGAGCCATTTATCCAAGGTGGCCCAAATGACCTATTTCCATTGCTAAGAAATCTACCTGCTGTTAGCGCTGTATAAACTTTATGTAGACTCAGCTAATACAATTTCCATGTTCGTGTTTTATTGGGTCCGGTTCCATGTGGGTCATCGCTGAAAATGGTGGGAGAACTCAACATTTCCAGAAGCTCCTTCAGGAATCATTATTATATTTGGAACACAACTACATGTTATACTCACCTGCTCTGTGCAGTCGTTTTGCACAGAGAAGCCACGATCCTCCTCTTCTTGGGTGCCCCCGCTGGTGCTTCTGGCTCCTCCCCCCTGAGCTGTGCCCCCAATAGCAAACCACTATGGGGGCACTTGTGTGTGCTCACTCCAGAGCCCCACTCTCTACATCTATAAGACACAGCAGAGCGCAGCTCTGCCCTGGCCCCCGCTCCCTCCTCACTGGCTGTGATTGAGCTACTGCTGTATTGAGCAAATGGTGAGGGAGAGACCCGGGGTGGCCAGGATCTTCATGCATTCTAAAAACCTTCAGCCTTTACAACCACTTAAGTTTCTTACCACACTATCCATTACTGGAGTGCGTCAGCACCATACTTCTATGGTAGGCTTACGAGTCTAAAGCCTCGTACACACGAGCCGATGGTTGGTCAACCGAACGTCCAACTTTTGTCCAAATTGGGCGACGGTGATTTGGTCTAGCGCAGTAACGTGAATCAAGTAATTGGCCAACAAAACCGAATGTAGTGACGCGTTCCGAGCGTATAACGAGAAAGTTCAGGTGAATGTGCTTTGTGAATTACGAACACAGGTTACACGACTCAAATGGTGAGGGAGAGACCCGGGGTGGCCAGGATCTTCATGCATTCTAAAAACCTTCAGCCTTTACATCCACTGAAAGTTTCTTACCACGCTATCCATTACTGGAGTGCGTCAGCACCATACTTCTATGGTAGACTTACCAGTCTAAAGCCTCGTACACACGAGCCGATGGTTGGTCAACCGAACTTCCAACTTTAGTCCAAATTGGGCGACGGCGGTTTGGTCTAGCGCAGTAACGTGAATCAAGTAATCGGCCAACAAAACCGAACGTAGTGACACGTTCCGAGCGTATAACGAGAAAATTCAGGTGAATGTGCTTTGTGAATTACGAACACGGGTTACACGACCGAACACTTCCTGGATTCCGAGCATGCGTGTATGCACTTCCAACTTTTGGTTGGTCAACTTCTGTACACACGAGCCAACAATCAGTCAACTCCTTGTTGGCCAACACAAGTTTTCTAGTCTCGTCGTCCAACTTCTGTTGGACGACGATTGGAAATGGGCTGTACACACGATCAGATTTTCGGCCAACAGGCTGTTGGACAACCGTTGTTGCCCGATAATCAACCTTGTGTACGGGCCCTAAGATGATAGTCATCTAAGTGGGTATACAACGAATGTCAAAGCATCCTCCATAGCTTAGAGAAGCCTTTTTCCTTGTTCAATATTTTTTATTAGAAGTTCATACAGAATAAACGACAATTATCGAATAAATAGAAAAGTGTACAGCTTCCAATTACACCAGGGACCATATTGGGAAGAGATCTTCAGATGAAGGCACATTTACAATTACTTAGAGGAACCGATTTGCAAACGGGTTACAAGGTTAATTCATTGCATGTTGATAGTGGACACTCACAAACCAGTCTGACTTGCGTCGGGCGCCCCGGTGGGGGGCTCCGACCTGGAAGAGAGGCCTTTTTCAACCTTTTTAACCCAGAAGAAGCCTTGGAATTGTTCCCCGTCTAAGGGAACCGTCCTAAAAACAATTTATTGGCAGGCAGTTGGTAAAATGGAACTTACATTGGTGGTCAGAAAAATGTTCCCCTTACAGAGGTGGTCAACAGCAAGAATTCTCCCCTTACAATGGTGGTCAGAACGTCATCTAAAAGATCATACGTGTCATGCTACTGGGTCTTTTGGTGTTGGTCGTGGAACTGTGCTGGCACCATCATATCGGAGGTCAATCAACCAAATCTCAAGGAACTCCAAGCAACGTCTGAAGGAGCCCTGATAAAGAATGGCTGGTCTAGAGAGTGACCCAACGTTGAAAGGTCTCAGGCTTGCAAGATACTGTACATCAGGGGTAGGTAACCAGTAGCCCTTCAGCTGTTGTGGAACTACATTTCCCATGAGGCATTGCAAGGCTGGTAGTTACAATTACTCCCAGAGGCATGATGGGACTTGTAGTTCTGCAACAGCTGGGGGACCCCAGGTTGCCTACCTCTGCTGTACATCCTCCACACTCAAATGTCCCTTGAATCAAACCTTTTTGGACTTTCCTCTCCACTAATAAAATACCAATAAATGACTCTTTAGGAACCAAGAACATTCCAATCACCAACAATCGAATTTTGAAAAAAAAAAAAAGCAGGACTCAGAAGAGAATATTGAAAAGTATTTTTCTTGTTTATTTTTATAGAATTTAGAACAGTGGTTCTCAACTCCGGTCCTCGGGACCCACCAACAGGCCAGATTTTAAGTATTACCTTGGGGAGATGCAGACTAGAATACTGCAATCACTGAGCAGCAAATGATATCACCTGTGATGTATTTCAGTTATCCTGCAAACCTGGCCTGTTGGGGGGTCCCGAGGACCGGAGTTGAGAACCACTGATTTAGAATAACTGATTAACATACAATAAAACTAAGATTAAATATTTAAATATAGATTACATTTTGTAAAACTGAGGTAAAAAAAATTAACGTAATTGCATTATGTTTAGCTAGACCAATGGTTGTTTGTTGCCCATGTATAGAGAGAGTTGTCCATTTATTGTTATGATAGCCAGCGTGTTACCCGTCATTGTTGCTCTCCTACTTCTCACAACCGCCACAGTGTTGCCATGTTTGCCCGTGTATAACCACAGTTCAGTATTGTCTTGCTGTAATTTATTTCCATGATTTTCAATCCACACTCTAAAAAATGCTGTAATTTTTGCTGAACCACCAATACGTTGAGGCATGCAGAGCACACCGAATGAAAACAATGTCCTGCAAACTGCACCCCAGCAAACCCTGTGCATCAAAGAGTTGTCGCCAGCCTCAGTCTATCTCCACCCTGGCCACACTCCAACGCATTTTGCCCTACCCACTGGGCTTAGTCATGTGAGTAGGACGAAACGCGTTGGTGTGTGGCCAGGACGGAGATAGACTGAGCATCTTACGGGACATCATTTTCATTCTGTGGCACAGACAGTAGTCTAGATCAGGAGTCTCCAGACTTTCTAAACAAAGGGCCAGTTTATTGTCCTTCAGGCTTTAGGGGGGCCAGACTGTCACCAGTGGGAGCAGAAAATGCCCCAGCGTCAGTGTGAGGAAAAAAATTACACAGTGTCTATGGTCATCAGGAGGAGAAATAGTGGTACATCACTGGTATTAGTGGGAGGAATATTACCCCATTGATGTTTTCAGTGGATGGAATAGTGCCCAATAGTTCATCTTGGTGGGAGGAAAAGTGCCCTATTGATGGTGTCGGTGGAAGATGCCCCATCATTGGTGTCAGTGGAAGGAATAATTCTCCATCACTGGTGTCAGTGGAAGGAATAAGGGTCCCTCACTGGTGTCAGTGGAAAGAATAGTGCCCAATAGTTCATCTTGGTGGGAGGAAAAGTGCCCTATTGATGGTGTCATTGGAAGATGCCCCATCATTGGTGTCAGTGGAAGGAATAAGGGTCCCTTACTGGTATCAGTGGGAGGAATACTACCCCACTGTTGGTGTCAGTGGAAAAAAAGTGGCCAATCTTTATCTCAGTGGGAGAAATAGTGCCCCATCATTGGTAACAGTGGAAGGAATCGTGCCCCATCGCTGGTGTCACTGGAAGGAATTAATGCTTCATTATTGGTGTAAGTAGAAGGAATAATGCTCCATTGTTGGTGTCAGTGGAGGAAATACTGTTTCACTGCTAGTGTCAGTGAAAGGAATGGTGCCTCATTGTTGGTGTCAGTTAGAGGAACAGTGCCTCATATCAGTGGGAGGAACAGCATCCCAAGGGTGACACTGTTCCTCCCACTAAGGAAAGAGCCACATCTGACTGCAGTTTGGAGACCACTGGTCTGCACCCTGGATGGTATCCACCAGACATGGCTGCACAGGCCAGACTGGGGAACTCAAGCTAGGTTACTAGGCATGCAGAGCACACCATTTGGGTCTATCGTTCCCCCACAGACCCTGAACCTTGTGGGATTACAAACATTCCTTGGTATACTTCTATCTCGAGAGCTACTGAAGAGAGAGAACCGTAGTAGAGGGACCTCACCACAGGAGTCTCCAAGAAGAAGACAGGAGGAGATTCAGCCTAGCACACTGTACCTACAGTATATTGTCAAAAGTATTGGGACGTCTGCCTTTACACGCATCCCAGCCTTAGTCCATAGGGTTCAATATTGAGTTGGCCCACCCTTTACAGCTATAACAGCTTCAACTCTTCTGGGAAGGCTGTCCACAAGGTTCAGGAGGGCGTCTATGGGAATGTTTGACCATTCTTCCAGAAGAGCATTTGTGAGGTCAGGCTCTGATGTTGGATGAGAAGGCCCGGCTCACAGTCTCCGCTCTAACTCATACCAAAGATGTTCTATCAGGTTGAGGTCAGGACTCTGCATAGGCCAGTCAAGTTCCTCCACCCCAAACTCGCTCATCCATGTCTTTATGGGCCTTGCTTTGTGCTCTGGTGCGCAGTCATGTTGGAACAGGAAGGGTCCATCCCCAAATTGTTCCCACAAAGTTGGGAGCATGAAATTGTCCAAAATGTCTTGGTATGCTGATGCCTTAGGAGTTCTCTTCACTGGAACCAAGGGGCCAAGCCCAACCCTTGAAGAACAACCCAACACCATAATCTCCCCTGCACCAAATGATTTGGACCATTACACAAAGCAAGGCCCATAAAGACATGGATGAGTGGGTTGGGGGTGGAGGAACTTGTCCTGACCTCAACCCAATAGAACACCTTTAGGATGAATTACAGTGGAGACTGCAAGCCAGGCCTTCTCACCCAACATCAGTGCCTGACCTCACCAATGGGCTTCTGGAAGAATGGTCAAACATTCCCATAGACACTCCTAAACCTTGTGGACGGCCTTCCCAGAAGAGGCGAAGCTGTTATAGCTGCAAAGGGTGGGCCAACTCAATATTGAACCCTATGGACTAAGACTGGGATGCCATTAAAGTTCATGTGTGTGTAAAGGCAGGCGTCCCAATACTTTTGACAATGTAGTGTATAACTGAGAATTGGCCAGAATCAATATTAACTCATGCCCTTTAATAACTCATTTTCTTAGTCATGCAGTTGTTCTCTGGACTGATCGGTTCCGCCCGTTTAGAGAACACGTCTGCTGACAATTGACATTAATGTCTAATTACGTTTCCAGCGTGAAATGTTTCCCACAGTCTAAACGTAAAAAAAGGTGTTAGCCTCTGTGTACTCTCTGGTGTTTAAGAAGGTCCCCTTTGTGAATATAACATTTCCCACACTCTAAACATGAGAAAGGCCTCTCGCCTGTGTGACTTCTCTGGTGTATAAGCAAGACTTGTTTTGTAGTGAAACACTTCCCGCAATCTGAACATGAAAAAGGACGCTCGCCTGTGTGAATCCTTTGGTGTATATGTAATTGTTGTTTCTCCATAAAACATTTCCCGCACTCTGAACACGAATAAGGCCTGTCGCCTGTGTGAATTTTCTTGTGTCTATGAAGTTGGCCTTTCTCAGTGAAACTTTTCCCGCACTCTGGACATGAATAAGGACGCTCCCCCATGTGTCTTCTCTGGTGTCTAAGAAGACTCCTTTTCTCAGTGAAACATTTCTCGCACTCTGAGCACGAAAAGGGATTCTCCCCTGTGTGACTTCTCTCATGTTTACGAAGTTCATCTATCCCAATAAAACATTTCCCGCACTCTGGACATGAATAAGGACGCTCCCCCGTGTGAATTCTTTGGTGCCTAAGAAGTACTTTTTTCTCAGTGAAAGATTTCCCACACTCCAAACATAAATAGGGACGCTCTCCTGTGTGACTTCTCTGGTGTCTAAGAAGGCTTGCTTTTTGGGTGAAACATTTCCCGCACTCTGGGCACGAATAAGGACGCTCACCCGTGTGAATTTTCTGGTGCGTAAGAAGGTTTCCTTTCTCACTGAAACACTTCCCACACTCTAGACATGGATAAGGACGCTCACCCGTGTGGCTTTTCTGATGCCTAAAAAGGTCTCTGTTTTTAGTGAAACATTTCCCGCACACTGAACATGACAATGAACTCTGTCCCCTGTGAACTCCTTCATGGCCTAAAGAAGGTTCTTTGGGATTAGATGGATCTGGAGTTACCATAGATGGCTCCAGTAGATTTGCGTGATCCATTCTCTGATGTTTATGAAGTTCTTCTATCCGAATGAAACACTTCCCACACTCTGAACATGAATATGGACGCTCCCCTGTATGAATTCTTTGGTGTATAAGAAGCACTTTCTTCTCGGTGAAACATTTCCCACAATCTGAACACAAAAAGGGGCGCTCACCCGTGTGACTTCTATGGTGTCTAAGAAGGCTTGCTTTCTGGCTGAAACATTTCCCGCACTCTAGGCATGAATATGGACGTTCGCCCGTGTGAATTTTCTGGTGTGTATGAAGGTTTCCTATGTGAGTGAAACCTTTCCCGCACTCTGAACACGAATAGGGCCGCTCACCCGTGTGGCTCCTCTGGTGTATAACAAAGTGTTGTCTATTTTTGAAACATTTGCCGCACTCTGAACATGAAAACGAACGCTCGGTTGTATGAATTCTCTGGTGTATAGGACATGAAAAGGAATTCTCATGCAAGGGACTACTCTGCCGTTTAGTCAGAGGTCTATTAGTGTGAGATTTCTCGTAATCCAAAGAGGACAGCAAGCTCTCTCCTGTGTCACCTCCATCATATGAAGAAGACTCCTTGGGATTAGATGGATCTGTTGATCTCTCCACACTGTGAGGTCTCAGATGGACATCTGAAGTCATATTATGGGGATGGTCAGAAGGTTCCTCAGGATTAGAGGGATCCATTGATTTCTCCGCACTGTGAGGTCCCAGATGGACATCTGAAGTCATATTATGAGGATGGTCAGAAGGTTCCTCAGGATTAGAGGGATCCATTGATTTCTCCGCACTGTGAGGTCCCAGATGGACATCTGAAGTCATATTATGAGGATGGTCAGAAGGTTCCTCAGGATTAGAGGGATCCATTGATTTCTCCACACTGTGAGGTCCCAGGTGGACATCTGAAGTCATATTATGGGGATGGTCAGAAGGTTCCTCAGGATTAGAGGGATCCATTGATTTCTCCGCACTGTGAGGTCCCAGATGGACATCTGAAGTCATATTATGAGGACGGTCAGAAGGTTCCTCATGATTAGAGGGATCCATTGATCTCTCCGCACTGTGAGGTCTCAGATGGATATCTGAAGTCATATTATGAGGATGGCCAGAAGGTTCCTCGGGATTAGAGGGATGCATTGATCTTTCGGAGTGGTGAGGTCTGAGATGTGAACTTGGAGTACCGAGATTTATCCCTGGAGAACATGGCCTGATGTCTTTATCTTCTGCCTTATAATCTTGAGAGAACATTGTCTGATCTCCACTCACCAACCTCTCTGCTTCTTCCTTTTTAACCTCAACTTTGATGTCTTTCAGTTCTTCATCCTAAACCCCAAAAGATGATAAAAAGAAACAAGAACTTACAAAGAATAATGTTGTATCATAACATAGAGGGCATTTTAGGTCTACATGCCGAGTCCCACCTACCTGATGATGGTGAGGGATGATGTGACCTTCCTGTGTGGAATCCCGGGAATACAGAGGACGGGGACATCTCTCTGGTGGGTTCCCATTACTGGATCCATCTGTAGGAAACCCAACACTGACTGAATACATTGTTTCTATGTGTTTATCAGATGATGGGGGGTCTAGGTGGACCCTCCATACTGCTCTCTCCTTTACAATAAAGTCTCCTCTTACCCGGTGATGTGAGGGGCGGCTGATTCTCCATCATGACGTCCTTGTAGAGATCCTTGTGTCCTTCTAAATACTCCCACTCCTCCATGGAGAAATAGACAGTGACATCCTGACACCTTATAGGAACCTGACACACACAATGATACAGTCACCATCCAGACACATCCCTTGTCTGTTACTGGATAATGTCCCAGAATTCCCAGCACCGCTCACCTCTCCTGTCAGCAGCTCCATCATCTTCTTGGTGACTTCTAGAATCTTCTTCTCTTTGCTCTCAGGTGTCAGGCAGTGAGGTGGAGGCCATGTGATGGGTGATGTGCCATGAAGACGGCTGTTGGGTGTTAATGGGTCATCAGACCTTTTCTTCACTACTTTACAATCCTAAGTAAATTTAGAAAATAATCACTAAAGACCTCCCAGAATCCTCCTCACCTCTCCGGTCAGGTTTGTGTTTTATTAATAGAGATAAGAGTGATGTCATGTGACCTCCCAGAATCCTCTTCACCTCTCCGGTCAGGTCTGTGTTTTATTAATAGTGATAAGAGTGATGTCATGTGACCTCCCAGAATCCTCCTCACCTCTCCGGTCAGGTCTGTGTTTTATTAATAGAGATAAGAGTGATGTCATGTGACCTCCCAGAATCCTCCTCACCTCTCCGGTCAGGTCTGTGTTTATTAATAGAGATAAGAGTGATGTCATGTGACCTCCCAGAATCCTCCTCACCTCTCCGGTCAGGTCTGTGTTTTATTAATAGAGATAAGAGTGATGTCATGTGACCTCCCAGAATCCTCCTCACCTCTCCGGTCAGCAGGTAGATGATCTCCAGGGTGAGGTCCAATATCCTCTCAGTCACTTGGCTTTGGTCTCGATCCATGTTTATTGATTTGGTCATGTGATCGAAACAGGACATTCCTCCCTGTCAATGACTATTAAACTGATAATTATTTGCACTATACTGTTATGACCTGGACCTCTTGTTCTACGACATAACAGACCTCATATTCCAATGATCTGAAAGAAAACCAGAGATTACCTTCTAAATGCAACTCCAACCAAAACTTTTTACTTTAGGGTCAGATAGAAGGTTTCCATGCAGCCATGTTACTCCATGTTTGTTGTCCTCAGTGGTTTAGGAATAAAATAAATAAATCAATGCACTTACATACAGCTATTCTCCAGGTGATAAATTACACATGCTTATATTATTCCGGGGTTCGCAGCCTACGCTCCTCTCTTGCCAAGTGCCCCCCTTGCTATGGGAGGGCTCTGGTGGGCTTGATCCTGAATCGGCACTCTGTGTGGCTCACTGCCCCCCTCACTAGCTGCGATTGACAGCAGAGGGAGCGAATGGTTGTCTTTTAGCCAGTGAGAAGGGTGAGAGCCTCTGCACTCATGCACGGCCAGCTATACCACTAAGCGGAGTAGGCAGCCCCCTAGGGCACACTACATGTCTATAAACCAGAGGCTCTGGATGGACAGTTGGATAAATGGTTCTATATTTAGGATGTATCCGGTCTATAAACCAGAGGCTCTGGATGGACAGTTGGATAAATGGTTCTATATTTAGCATATATCTGGTCTATAAACCAGAGGCTCTGGATGGACAGTTGGATAAATGGCTCTATATTTAGGATGTATCTGGTCTATAAACCCGAGGCTCTGGATGGACAGTTGGATAAATGGCTCTATATTTAGCATATATCTGGTCTATAAACCAGAGGCTCTGGATGGACAGTTGGATAACTGGTTCTATATTTAGGATGTATCTAGTCTATAAACCAGAGGCTCTGGATGGACAGTTGGATAAACGGTTCTATATTTAGGATGTATCCAGTTTATAAACCAGAGGCTCTGGATGGACAGTTGGATAAATGGTTCTATATTTAGGATGTATCCGGTCTATAAACCAGAGGCTCTGGATGGACAGTTGGATAAATGGTTCTATATTTAGGATGTATCCGGTCTATAAACCAGAGGTTTTGGATGGACAGTTGGATAATTGGCTCTATATTTAGGATGTATCTGGTCTATAAACCAGAGGCTCTGGATGGACAGTTGGATAAATGGCTCTATATTTAGGATGTATCTGGTCAAATGAGGGGGTTTACTAGACTTAAATATATAATATCTTATTACCTCCCCTGCCGATTGCAGGAATTTCACCCTCCACTTCCTCCGTCTTTGTTTGGTTTTCACTTCCTGTCTCTGCGCTCCACCAACAATGAGTGAGGTCTCCACCTTGTGGAGAAAATACCAACTGCGCCCTGCTTATTTTTATTTTTTTGACAGCTCCTTCTTGGCGCGTATTTCAGTTTATGTTCCATGCATTACACAGGCATTACAAAAGGCAAAATAATAAAAAAAAAAATGCTAAACCATTTTTGATTGTGTATTGAAATTAAAAAAAAAAATACATAAAATAATGTTAATAAAAAACGGAGATGCAGAAATGTTTTGTGAAAATGTATAACTTTAACTCGTGCCACATATACAGTGCTAGGTAGAAATTCTTCAGCTTCTCTTGTTAAAAATAAATAAATTCTTCAGCACTTAAGATAGTCCAAAAAAAATGTCTTAGGTACTATAAAAACCATATTAATTCACATTGGTAGGGGGGAACCCGGGAATCCACTTGTTAACCACTTCAGCTCCGGAAGGTCTTACCCCCCTTCCTGACCAGGCCATTTTTTGCGATTCGGCACTGCATCACTTTAACTGAGAATTGCGCAGTCGTGCGACGTTGTACCCAAACAAAATTGTTGTCCTTTTTTTCCCCACAAATAGAGCTTTCTTTTGGTGGTATTTGATCACCCCTGCGGTTTTTATTTTTTGCTCTATAAACAAAAAAACGAGCAACAATTTTGAAAAAAAAACAACTTTTTTTTTTACTTTCTGCTATAAAACATCTAATAATAATAATAAAAAAATTTAATTCTTCTACAATTTAGGCCAATGTGTATTCTGCTACATATTTTGTTAAAAAAAATTCCCAGTGTGCGTATATTGATTTTTAGTGACATTGTGGATGACAAGATCAGTGACACCAATACAGTGATCAGTGCTAAAAAGAAATGTATAAATGACACGGGCAGGGAAGGGGTTAACACCAGGTGTTAGGCCTTTCTCCTACTGCACTTAGTCCGGCACCCCCTCCTTGTGTTTCATTTTTTATTCCAGGTCTATGGAGCCTACTCTGGGCTTGAAGACATCAAGAACATGAGAACTACCTCTCACCCATGTGAATTCTCTGGTGCCTATGTGTGATGGACTGCCTGGCACCGCGCCTAGGTGCTCCCACCAAGATACAGACTCTGGAACAAGGTATTATACCCGAGTATTCTGACTCGAACTGTTGTATTAGTGACTTATCCCTTACTGAGAACTCTATGCGCCTGGCCAGATGATTGAAAAGACGGTATTTGTAGATCGAAACAAGGTAATGTATTCCCATATGCAAGCAGATTACATGAGCCATTTCTTATCCCATAATGACAATGAAAAAGGAAGAGGAACTGCATCACAAGTGGGAGGGTACACCGGAAATAACAGGAAAAAAATGGTGCGATAATCAATATAACCACAATATGGCAATATAGTCACAAAAATATGAACACTAACCATGACTATGCATTATATTATATTTTCATTCAACACGTGTAACAACGCACCGAGCATTGCACCCAAGCACTAGACGACACTAGCTTAGGTGCAAACAGGAACTCTCTTTATTGTAAATTCACACAGAATATATACCACAAAAAATCAGGTAAGAGCTTGATCACATTATCCTAAACAATGCAAACTGTAAACAGTAATATCATCAGTACAGCTAGCAGCTAACAATAACCTATTTAAAAAGAGATCTAAGTACAGTAACAGTAAGCCAGTCACCTACACAAGCCTTGATTATTCAGGGAGCCCACCCCAGACAGTCCAGTGCCTTCATAGAAGTACATTACGTGTGCTGTTATTCAGGTGTTTAGCTTTCCCTTGTGTAATCTGTCCACTAGAAAAGTCATCATAAGAAAAAGTGGAATTTATTTATCTTTGCAGATTTCTTGAGGGAGATTGTTGATACACTATATTGTCACAAGTACTGTGACGCCTGCCTATACATGCACATGAGCTTTAATGGCATCCCAGTCTTAGTATGTAGGGTTCAATATTGAGTTAGCCCACCTTTTGCAGTTATAACCGCTTCACTTCTTCTGGGAAGGCTGTCCACAAGGTTTAGGAGTGTCTATGGGAATGTTCGACCATTCTTCCAGAAGTGCATTTGTGCAGTCAGGAGCTGATGTTGGACGAGAAGGCCTGGCTCGCAGTCTCAGCTCTAATTTCCCCAAAAGTGTTCTATCGGATTGAGGTCAGGACTCTGTGCAGGCCAGTCAAGTTCCTCCACCCCAAACTCACTCAGCCATGTCTTTATGGACCTTGCTTTGTGCACTGGTCCAAATCATTTGGTGGAGGAGGGATTATGGTGTGGGGTTGTTTTTCAGATGTTGGGCTTGGCCTCTTAGTTCCAGTGAAAGGAACTCTTTAGGCGTCAGCATACCAAGACATTTTGGACAATTTCATGGTCCCAACTTTGTGGGAACAGTTTGGGGATGGCCCCTTCCTGTTCCAACAAGACTGCGCACTACTGCACAAAGCAAGGTCCATAAAGACATGGATGACAGAGTTTGGGGTGGAGCAACTTGCCTGACCTCGACCCAATCAAGTTCTTCCACCCCAAACTCGCTCACCCATATCTTTATGGACCTTGCTTTGTGCACTGGTGCGCAGTTATGTTGGAACAGGAAGGAGCCATCCCAAAACTGTTCCCACAAGGATGGGACCATGAAATTACCCAAAATGTCTTGGTATGCTGACGCCTTAAGTGTTCCCCTTACTGGAACTAAGGAGCCAAGCCCAACCTCTGAAAAACGACCCCACACCATTATCCCCCCCTCCACCAAATGATTTGGACCACTGCACAAACCAAGGTCCATAAAGACATGTATGAGCGAGTTTGGGGTGGAGGAACTTGACTGGCCTGCTTCCGACCTCAACCTGATAGAACACCTTTAGGTTGAATTAGAGTGGAGACTGCGAGCCAGGCCTTCTCATCCAACATCAGTGCCTGACCTCACAAATGCGTTTCTGGAGGAACGGTCAAACATTCCCATAGACACTCCTAAACCTTGTGGACAGCCTTCCCAGAAGAGTTGAAGCTCTTATAGCTGCAAAGGGTGAGCCAACTCAATATTGAACCCCACGGACTAAGACTGGGATGCCATTAAAGTCCATGTGCATGTAAAGGCAGGTGCCCCAATACTTTTGGTAATAAAATGGAAAATTGAATACTTGCCTTTATGCAATCTTCCTTTCCTGGTGCCTATCGATGGCAGAATATTCATGCGTATGCTGCAATGAAGGCACCAGGAAAGCGTAGTTCTGTCCCAACTGGAGGAGCTTCTCCAACCTGGTCTGCAGGAGGACCACATTTTTCCTCTTATCATTAAGCTGTACCAGATTATTATTATTATTATACCTTTCCATCCACTCCAGAAGGGAAGTTTTATTGTCTTTATTCAGAAAATGAATCCAAGCCTTGTTATCCTCACGTTGTTGTCCATCATTAGACAACGATCTGCTCTCTCCATGGGATCAGAGGCTGAACTGAGATCTTCACCATGATCTGACCGGGAGAACCAAACAAAAACCACAGTCTCCTCCATGGACCATAATCAGTGGGAAGGAAGCTTGCCCCCAGTCCCCTCCAAAAGCCTCTGTCCCAGTTGGGTCTGTCACAATATGTAATAGTTATTTCTCCATAAAGCATTTCCCGCACTCCGAACATGAATAAGGCCTGCCACCTGTGTCAATTTCCCAGTGTCTATGAAGTTGGCCTTTCCTGCATTCTCAGCATGAATAAGGACGCTCCCCCCATGTGGCTTCTCTGATGTATAAGAAGATTCCTTCTCTCATTGAAACCTTTCCCGCATTCTTAGCATGAATACGGGTCCTCCCCAATGTGGCTTCTCTGATGTCTAAGAAGATTCCTTCTCTCAGTGAAACCTTTCCCGCATTCTTAGCGTGAATACGGGTCCTCCCCAATGTGGCTTCTCTGATGTCTAAGAAGATTCCTTCTCTCAGTGAAACCTTTCCCGCATTCTTAGCATGAATAAGGGTCCTCCCCAATGTGGCTTCTCTGATGTCTAAGAAGATTCCTTCTCTCAGTGAAACCTTTCCCGCATTCTTAGCATGAATACGGGTCCTCCCCAATGTGGCTTCTCTGGTGTCTAAGATTTCTTCTCTCAGTGAAACTTTTCCCGCATTCTTAGCATGAATAAGGGTCCTCCCCCATGCGGCTTCTGTGATGTCTCAGAAGACTTCTTCTCTCAGTGAAACTTCTCCTGCATTCTCAGCATGAATAAGGGTCCTCCCCAATGTGGCTTCTTTGATGTCTAAAAAGACTTCTTCTCTCAGTGAAACTTCTGCATTCTCAGCATGAATACGGGTCCTCCCCAATGTGACTTCTCTGATGTCTAAGAAGACTTCTTCTCTCAGTGAAACTTTTCCCGCATTCTTAGCATGAATACGGGTCCTCCCCAATGTGGCTTCTCTGATGTCTAAGAAGACTTCTTCTCTCAGTGAAACTTTTCCCGCATTCTTAGCATGAATAAGGGTCCTCCCTAATGTGGCTTCTCTGACGTCTAAAAAGACTTCTTCTCTCAGTGAAACTTCTCCTGCATTCTCAGCATGAATACGGGTCCTCCCCAATGTGGCTTCTCTGATGTCTAAGAAGACTTCTTCTCTCAGTGAAACTTTTCCCGCATTCTTAGCATGAATAAGGGTCCTCCCCAATGTGGCTTCTCTGATGTCTAAGAAGACTTCTTTTCTCAGCGAAACATTTCCCGCACTCTGAACACGAAAAGGGTTTCTCCCTTGTGTGAATTCTCTCGTGTACACGAAGTTCACCTATCCCGATAAAACATTTCCCGCATTCTGAACATGAATAAGGACGCTCCCCTGTGTGAATTTTTTGGTGCCTAAGAAGTACTTTTTTATCAGTGAAACATTTCCCGCACTCCAAACATAAATAGGGACGCTCTCCTGTGTGACTTCTCTGGTGTGCAACAAGGCTTGCTTTTTGAGCAAAACATTTCCCGCACTCTGAGCACGAATAAGGTCGCTCACCCGTGTGAACTTTCTGGTGCCTAAGAAGGTTCCCCTTTTCACTGAAACACTTCCCGCACTCTAAACATGGATAAGGACACTCACCCGTGTGAATTCTCTGGTGGGTAAGAAGGTTCCCCTTTTCACTGAAACACTTCCCACACTCTAAACATGGATAAGGACGCTCACCCGTGTGGGTTTTTTGATGCCTAAAAAGGTCGCCCTTTCTAATGAAACATTTCCCGCACACTGAACATGACAATGAACTCTGTCCCCTGTGAACTCCTTCATGGCCTAAAGAAGGTTCTTTGGGATTAGACGGATCTGGAGTTATCATAGATGGCTCCTGAAGATTAGCGTGATCCATTCTCTGATGTTTATGAAGCTCTTCTTTTTGAATAAAACATTTCCCGCACTCTGAACATGAATATGAACATTCCGCTGTATGAAATCTTTGGTGTCTAAGAAGTACTTGTTTATCGCTGAAATGTTTCCCGCACTCTGAACACAAATAAGGGCGCTCACCCGTGTGACTTCTCTGGTGTCTAAGAAGGCTTGCTTTCTGGCTGAAACGTTTCCCGCACTCTAGGCATGAATAAGGACGTTCACCCGTGTGAATTTTCTGGTGTGTAATAAGGTTTCCTATGTGAGTGAAACCTTTCCCGCACTCTGAACATGAATAGGGCCGCTCACCCGTGTGAGTCCTCTGGTGTACAACAAAGTGGTGTTTATTTATGAAACATTTGCCACACTCTGAACATGAAAACGGACGCTCGGTTGTATGAATCCTCTGGTGCATAAGAAGGCTTTGTTTTGAATAGTAGCATTTCCAGCACTCAGGACAGGAAAAGGGATTCTCGTGCAAGGGACTACTCTGCCGTTTAGTCAGAGGTCTATTAGTGTGAGATTTCTCGTAATCCAAAGAGGACAGCAAGCTCCCTCCTGTGCCACCTCTATCATATGAAGAAGACTCCTTGGGATTAGATGGATCCATTGATTTCTCCGCACTGTGAGGTCCCAGATGGACATCTGAAGTCATATTATTAGGATGGTCAGAAGGTTCCTCAGGATTAGAGGGATCCATTGATTTCTCCGCACTGTGAGGTCTCAGATGGACATCTGAAGTCATATTATGAGGACGGTCAGAAGGTTCCTCAGGATTAGAGGGATCCATTGATTTCTCCGCACTGTGAGGTCTCAGATGGACATCTGAAGTCATATTATGAGGATGGTCAGAAGGTTCCTCGGGATTAGACGGATCCATTGATCTCTCCGCACTGTGAGGTCTCAGATGGACATCTGAAGTCATATTATGAGGACGGTCAGGAGGTTCCTCGGGATTAGAGGGATCCGTTGATCTCTCGGAGTGGTGAGGTCTGAGATGTGAACTTGGAGTACCGAGATTTATCCCTGGAGAACATGGCCTGATGTCTTTATCTTCTGCCTTATAATCTTGAGAGAACATTGGACCTCCCTCTGAGAGTTTTAGAACAACATCTGTAAGGAAAAAAAAAATGATATAATTTTTTTCTCGAGTCTTGCATTTAGTAGTCATTAATAGTATGTTGGGTGCAAACATTACACCAATCTACACATGGATTTCTGCCTTCACTTCCTCTATGTCTTTATCCACTTACCAACCGGGCCACTTTTTTACATTTGGTGGTCACAAGCTAAAAACATTTTTTTTGCTAGAGAATTACTTAGAACCCCCAAACATTATATATATATATATATATATTTTTTTTTCAAACACCCTAGAGAATAAAATGGCGATTGTTGCAATACTTTTTGTCACACGGTATTTGCGCAGCAGTCTTTCAAGCGCGATTTTTTTGGAACAATTTTACTTTTTTGAGTTAAAAAATAAGAGAACAGTAAAGTTAGCCCAATTTTTTTGTATATTGTGAAAGAGGATGTTACGCCGAATAAATAGATACCATACATGATACGGTTGAAAATTGCGCGCACTCGCGGAATGGCAACAAAGTCCGGTATTTAAAAAGTTCCATAGGCGACGCTTGAAAATTTTTTAACAGTTACCAGGTTAGAAGTGCAGAGGAGGTCTTTTGCTAGAATTATTGCTCACACTCTGGCGATCGTGGCGATACCTCACATGTGTGGTTTGAACACCGTTTTCATATGTGGGCGCGACTTACGTATGCGTTTTCTTTGCTGCGCGATGGTGGCAATTTAAATCTTTTTTTTTTATTTTTAGTACTGTTCCTTTAAAAAAAGAAATCTGATCACTTTTATTGCTATCACAAGGAATGTAATCATCCCTTGTGATAGTAATATATGGTGACAGGTACTCTTTTTGGAGGGCCGGGGGGTCTAAAAGACCCCCATCCTTCCTTTGCACTTCACAGTATTCAGATCGCCAAAAACGGCGATTCTGAATACTGTAGTTTTTTTAAAATTGGCGCTGTTAGCTGCCGAGTAAATCGGAAGTGACGTCGCTTCCGGAATTTGCCAAAGGAGACCCGATCGGAGCCGATTACGGCTTCTGTCAGGTCTCCTTCGAGCCGGCGGACGCGCCGGATCGTCGCTCCGGTCTCCCGGTGGGACGGGAGACCGGAGAAGAGCGGCGGGAGGGGGGGGGGAATGTCCCTTCCCGCCCCCTGGGGTAACGACCGAGCGGCTCCCGAGCCAGATCGGTCGCTATCCCTGGATAGCCGACCGCTAGCTCTAAAAAATGATACCGGGATATAGCCTGTAGGTTAGGGCTATGTCCCGGTAGAGCCGCTCAAACCCGACCGCCACCCATTTACGGCGCTGGTCGGGAAGTGGTTATTCAACCCATCTATACATTCTTTATATTCATAGAAGTAAAATATAAAAAAAAGTGAAAGGTGTCTGCATTTGGTGTTTATTACTTACTTGTGTCCATACATAAAGATTCTTCCTGTTTACTTTCCATAATCATCTCCCCCTCCTCCATAGACTGCTGATCTCCACTCACCAACCTCTCTTCTTCTTCCTCCTCTTTAACCCCAACTTTGATGTCTTTCCATTCTTCATCCTAAACCCATAAGATGATAATAAGAAACAAGAACTTACAAAGAATAATGTTTATTAAAGCTTAGAATCCATTTTTAGGTCCCACCGTCTGATGATGGTGAGGGATGGTGAAATCTTTCTGTGTGGAATCCCAGGAATACAGAGGACCACCCTCCTCCATAGACTTCTGAGCTCCAAACTTCTCATCTTTTTCCACTTTAACTTCAACTTTGATGTATTTTAGTTCTTCAACCTAAACCCCAAAATATGATAAGGGAAACAAGAGATGACATTGAAGAATTTTATCTCAAAAGCGTAGAATTCTACAACGTATTTGAGTCCTACTTGCTCAGTCGGTCCCACCTACCTGATGATGGTGAGGGATGGTGTGACCTTCCTGTATGGAATCCCGGGAATACAGAGGATGGGGACATCTCTCTGGTGGGTTCCCATTACTGGATCCATCTGTAGGAAACACAACACTGACTGAATACATTGTTTCTATGTGTTTATCAGATGATGGGGGATCTAGGAGGACCCTCCGTACTGCTCTCTCCTTTACAATAAAGTCTCCTCTTACCCGGTGATGTGAGGGGCGGCTGATTGTCCATCATGACGTCCTTGTAGAGATCCTTGTGTCCTTCTAAATACTCCCCCTCCTCCATGGAGAAATAGACAGTGACATCCTGACACCTTATAGGAACCTGACACACACAATGATACAGTCACCATCCAGACACATCCCTTGTCTGTTACTGGATAATGTCCCAGAATTCCCAGCACCGCTCACCTCTCCTGTCAGCAGATCAATGGTCTTCTTGGTGACTTCTAGAATCTTCTTCACTTTTCTCTCAGGTGTCAGGCAGTGAGGTGGACGCACTTTGATGTGTGAGGCCCCAAGAAGATATCTGTTGGGCTTTAATGGATCACCAGATATTTTCTTCACTGCTTTATAATCCTGTGCAGAATGAGAAAATAATCACTGAAGACCTCCCAGAATCCTCCTCACCTCAGGTCTGTGTTTTATTAATAGAGATAATTACTTGCACTATACTTGGATGTCTCTACAATGTCTCTCCATAGTTCTCATAGATCTGTCTTGGACCACATATTAGTATGGGTGTCACACCACTTCCTCAAATGCAATCTTTCCAAACCTGATCATATTTCATCCCTCGCTCAACTTTTCCATGAGAGCTGTGGTACCACTATCAGTATCTCCACTTATGCTAGGTGTAATCCTACACTGACTTCTCCTTTCCACCCCAGATCCAATCCCTGCCAAATCTTGTCACCTTCACTGTCATAACATCTCCAAAATGATGGTTCTATATTTAGGAGGTATTTGGTCTATAAACCAGAGGCTCTGGATGGACAGTTGGATAAATGGCTCTATATTTAGGAGGTATCTGGTCTATAAATCAGAGGCTCTGGATGGACAGTTGGATAAATGGCTCTATATTTAGGATGTATCCGGTCTATAAACCAGAGGCTCTGGATGGGCAGTTGGATAAATGTTTCTATATTTAGGATGTATCTGTCTATAAACCAGAGGTTCTGGATGGGCAGTTGGATAAATGTTTCTATATTTAGGATGTATCTGTCTATAAACCAGAGGCTCTGGATGGACAGTTGGATAAATGGCTCTATATTTAGGATGTATCCGGTCTATAAACCAGAGGCTCTGGATGGACAGTTGGATAAATGGTTCTATATTTAGGATGTATTCGGTCTATAAACCAGAGGTTCTGGATGGACAGTTGAATAAATGGCTCTATATTTAGGATGTATCTGGTTTATAAACCGGAGGCTGTGGATGGACAGTTGGATAAATGGTTCTATATTTAGGATGTATCCAGTATATAAACCAGAGGTTCTGCATGGACAGTTGAATAAATGGCTCTATATTTAGGATGTATCCGGTCTATAAACCAGAGGCTCTGGATGGACAGTTGGATAAATGGTTCTATATTTAGGATGTATCCGGTCTATAAACCAGAGGCTCTGGATGGATAGTTGGATAAATGGTTCTATATTTAGGATGTATCTGGTCTATAAACCAGAAGCTCTGGATGGACAGTTGGATAAATGGCTCTATATTTAGGATGTATCCGGTCTATAAACCAGAGGCTCTGGATGGACAGTTGGATATATGGTTCTATATTTAGGATGTGTCCGGTCTATAAACCAGAGGCTCTGGAGGGACAGTTGGCTAAATGGTTCTATATTTAGGATGTATCTGGTCTATAAACCAGAGGCTCTGAATGGACAGTTGGATAAATGGTTCTATATTTAGGATGTGTCCGGTCTATAAACCAGAGGCTCTGGATGGACAGTTGGATAAATGGTTCTATATTTAGGATGTATCCGGTCTATAAACCAGAGGCTCTGGATGAACAGTTGGATAAATGGTTCTATATTTAGAATGTATCTGGTCTATAAACCAGAGGCTCTGGGTGGAGTTGGATAAATGGTTCTATATTTAGGATGTATCTGGTCTATAAACCAGAGGCTCTGGATGGACAGTTGGATAAATGGCTCTATATTTAGGATGTATTGGTGTACATATTATAATCCTCTATATATGCGAGTCTCATCATTTGTTGGAGCTAAAGGACATCACAGTGACTATGGAGGAAGAGGACAGACATGACGGGGGGGGTTACTGGGTGTAAATATGAAATATCTTATTACCTCCTCCCCTGCTGATTGCAAGAATTTCTCCCTCCACTTTCTCCCAGTTTTCCTCTCACTTGGCACTTCCTGTGTCTTTAGTTTTGTAACCCTTCCTGTCTGTAGATAACATCACTTCCTGTCTGTAGATGACATCACTTCCTGTCTGTAGATGACATCACTTCCTGTCTGTAGATGACATCACTTCCTGTCTCCTTCTTTCCAATGACAATAAGTGAGATCACCACCTTGTGGAAAAAATACAATCTGCAGCCTGTGTTTTTCTTTAAATATTTTGACAGCTTCTTCTTGGAGCGTTCTTCAAGACAAGCATACCCATCGATACTTGGTTGCCACCTAGGGTTGCCACCTCATCCCTTTAAACCCGAACACATATTAATTACACAGGTTGTTCTGTGGCTGATTAAAGTGGTAATTAAACTCACTTGGTGCCAATTAATGGTGAAATTAGTCGGTGTCTTGTTGGAC
>BLSH010507485.1:342101-356171 GCA_018402905.1 Glandirana rugosa | reverse complement strand
AGACATGACGGGGGGGGTTACTGGGTGTAAATATGAAATATCTTATTACCTCCTCCCCTGCTGATTGCAAGAATTTCTCCCTCCACTTTCTCCCAGTTTTCCTCTCACTTGGCACTTCCTGTGTCTTTAGTTTTGTAACCCTTCCTGTCTGTAGATAACATCACTTCCTGTCTGTAGATGACATCACTTCCTGTCTGTAGATGACATCACTTCCTGTCTGTAGATGACATCACTTCCTGTCTCCTTCTTTCCAATGACAATAAGTGAGATCACCACCTTGTGGAAAAAATACAATCTGCAGCCTGTGTTTTTCTTTAAATATTTTGACAGCTTCTTCTTGGAGCGTTCTTCAAGACAAGCATACCCATCGGTACTTGGTTGCCACCTAGGGTTGCCACCTCATCCCTTTAAACCCGAACACATATTAATTACACAGGTTGTTCTGTGGCTGATTAAAGTGGTAATTAAACTCACTTGGTGCCTTATCGATATTAAATTAGCCTCAGAACAACCTGTGTAATTCATATGTGTTCGGGTTTAAAGGGATGAGGTGGCAACCCTATTGCCACCATATCTTGGTAGACAATGCTGTAGTTGCTAGTCTATTGGCATAAGAGAATGAGTGATACTCGTATGCTTTAAAAGCAACACCCAACGTTATGGTGCAAGAAGCTATACATCAAACCTTACGTCACGGCAGCAGCCACTTGGCAATAAAATGTTATACACTTATATATGAATATAAACAGTCCCTCTAACACAGTCCTTAGGTAGTTGATAATCACAGTAGCGCTCGTCACCACATAAAGCAAATGTGGTTGACTTCACAAAAAAAGAGATTCCAGTCTGATCAATAGATGTGAAGGTAATCAATGGGATACAGGTGAGTAATGGAAAGTTACCCAACAATGTTAACACTCGTGCACCCCGACACCAGGATCCTCATGGATCCCTCTCCCCAAAGGGTATAAACTCCTGTTGGGGTATCAGCGAGGCCTGCTGTTCTGACTGGCTTGGACCGACCCGGTGTCTTTTAAGGATCCAGTTTGAGAATAATCTTAGCGTTATAAGAAACACACACACAGACAGTTTGTACGCCAAGATTATTCTGTCTTGTATTCCTTTGAGCCAAACATTTTATAGTTACTATGAAGGGCGTTACAAAGTTAATGATATTCTGCAACATATATCACCTTATAGGCTAACAGTTATACAAAGTTAATAATATTCCAAATAATATGAGACTATAGGTTTAGCAATTATAATAGGTAACTGAAACAATTATAAAACTCCTCCTTAAGAAAGGAGGGAGTCACTTTCCAGAGTCCTGGAGCTATGGGGTTGAATTAACAGAGAAACGAAAGTAATAACTGATAGTGAAACTTAATGGCTAGTGGTACTTGGTGCATAGAATTCAGTAATTGGAATTATAGATTAGATCTTGTCTGTACGTGCAAACTGTGAATTCTGAAATGGAAGGGGGGACATTGAGAGACAGAGGAAGAAAGGATATTTTAAAATGGAGTCCAGGATAAAATGGCGTTTCAGTGTTTTCTCTGCATCCCCCCCCCCCTAAACTCCCCAGACAGATGATAATCAAAGCGTGAAATCAACTCTACGTCATCCGTTTATTCCAGAATTAGATTGCTCAATCCATCACACCCAGGGCGGCCATGCGTAAGGAAGAAAGCACTTCCCATAGCATAATTACATTTAAAAAGGATTTATTAATTACCGATCGCCACCCCTTACAAGAAATATATATAAAAACAATCAATATTCAGTAAAAACTTGCTCTGTCACCATGCGGGCAAAGGCACCTTCATCCCTTTCTGCATCCACTGCTGAGAATGGGGTTCCAGGAGCTTCACTCCCTCTGTGACAGATTGCACATCCAAACGCCACTAGGTCACGTCCTGACGCGTTTCGTCATTCCGACTTCCACGCAGGAAAGGATGAAGGTGCCTTTGCCTGCACGGTGACAGAGCACGTTTTTTACTAAATATATTGACTGTTTATATATATATTTCTAGTAAGGGGTGGCGATCAGTCATTAATAAATCCTTTTTAAACTGAATTATGCTACGTGAAGTGCTTTCTTCCTTACGCATGGCCGCCCTGGGTGTGATGGATATTGAGAAATCTTATTCTGGAATAAACGGATGACGTAGAGTTGATTTCACGCTTTGATTATCATCTGTCTGGTGAGTTTATACCCTTAGGGGAGAGGGATCCACGAGGATCCTGGTGTCGGGGTGCACGTGTGTTAACATCGTTAGGTAACTTTCCATTACTCACCTGTTTTCCATTGATTACCTTCACATCTATTGATCAGGCTGGAATCTCTTTTTTTGTGAAGTCAGCCACATTTGCTTTATGTGGTGGCGAGCACTACTGTGATTATCAACTATCCAAGGACTGTGTTAGAGGGACTGTTTTTGTTCATATATGTGTGTAATAAGTGTCGGAAACAGATCTCAGAAGTGGAGCTATTAGAATACATTGAAAAAAGTGTATCCCAATAAGCGTATGTTGACTGATTTCTGTGAAACGTATAGCATCTACAAATGATGGGGTATACACTGGGATTTTTACTTATTTAATTTTTTTTTTTAAATACTAGTAATGGCGGTGATCAGCGACTTATAGTGGGATTGCGGTGGGCAATCTGACACTAACTGACACTGACATCACCATTAACTCTAATACAGTGATCAATGATAATTCTTATTTTTTTATTTATTTCAGGTACTTATATAGCGCCGTCAATTTACACAGCGCTTTACATATACATTGTACATTCACATCAGTCCCTACCCTCAAGGAGCTTACAATCTAAGTTCCCTAACTCACATTCATACATATACTAGGGCCAATTTAGACAGGATCTAATTTACCTACCCGGAGGAAACCGACGCAGGTACAGGGAGAACATGCAAACTCCAGGCAGGTAGTGGTTGGGATTCGAACCAGCAACCCTTTTACTCCTATCCACTACACCACTGTGCCGCCCCTAAATATAATATACACTGTCACTGTGCTAATGACACTGGCTGGGAGGGGCTAACACCTTTATTACTTCCTCATATCCTTTTTATGCTGTTCTGTTTTTTTGTGCGTTGAGATGTAGTTGTATACCTTTTTACATTTTTACGTTTTTTTATGGTGCATATTTTATACGTTAGCAACATCTATGGGTGTGTTGCGTAAGCTGGCTGTGACGTAATGTGATATTTATATATAGTGGTGCCAGTTTGACCTTAGGATTTGACCGCTTGCGGTGTCCCCAAGGCAGGAAGTGCCTATTTTCCATATTGGGTCAATTTCTGTGGGGTTTCCAATTAAGTCGCTACACCGGAATATCTACTGCCGCTCAGAAGTGTCACTTCCTGTTCTGATATGCGAGGAGTGAAAAGTTGCCAGTGAATGGGCGGGTCCCGTGTAAGCTTCAGAAGAAGGGCAGGTGTAACTTCCTGTGCAGGTTTCGCCTTTTGATTTCTTTAAGAGCGCTCTCAGCAGGACCCGGCCCCCTGCTAATATCGTATCCTGTCTCATATTGTCACCTCGTATGCTAATGATGGAAAAGGAAAACGAAAAGTTGTATCAAATACTTATCGTAATTTCCCTATCTGTAAGTGGAACACAGAGCCCAGACAGGAAGTGATGTAAGGAGAAAACAGGAAGTGATGTCATCTATAATTAAGTACTGAGTGCCAGGCGAGTTTGGAGGAAGTAGAAAGGAGACATTGCTGGAAGTGGCAGCAAAGGAGGTAATGAGATCTTATTTTCTATTTACACCCAGTAACCTCCCCCCGTCATGTCCATCCTCTTCCTCCATAGTCACTGTGACGTCTTTTATCTCCAAGATATACAGTATCTGACCAAAGTGAGTACACCCCTCACATTTTTATAATTTTTTTATTCTATCTTTTCATGTGACAACGCTAAAGAAATGACACTTTGCTACAATGTAAAGTAGTGAGTGTACAGCTTGTATAACAGTGTAAATTTGCTGTCCCTTCAAAATAACTCAACACACAGCCATTAATGTCTAAACCGCTGGCAACAAAAGTGAGTACACCCCTAAGTGAAAATGTCCAAATTGGGCCCAATTAGCCATTTTCCCTCCCCGGTGTCATGTGACTCATTAGTGTTTCAAGGTCTCAGGTGTGAATGGGGAGCAGGTGTGTTAAATTTGGTGTTATCGCTCTCACTCTCTCATACTGGTCACATGAAGTTTAACATGGTACCTCATGGCAAAGAACTCTCTGAGGATCTGAAAAAAAGAATTGTTGCTCTACATAAAGATGGCCTAGGCTATAAGACGCATGCCAAGACCCTGAAACTGAGCTGCAGCACAGTGGCCAAGACCATACAGCGGTTTAACAGGACAGGTTCCACTCAGAACAGGCCCAGCCATGGTCAACCAAAGAAGTTGAGTGCACATGCTCAGCGTCATATCCAGAGGTTGTCTTTGGGAAATAGACGTATGAGTGCTGCCAGCATTGCTGCAGAGGTTGAAGGGGTGTGGGGTCAGCCTGTCAGTGCTCAGACCATACGCCGCACACTGCATCAAATTGGTCTGCATGGCTGTCATCCCAGAAGGAAGCCTCTTCTAAAGATGATGCACAAGAAAGCCTGCAAACAATTTGCTCAAGACAAGTAGACTAAGGACATGGATTACTGGAACCATGTCCTGTGGTCTCATAAAACCAAGATAAACTTATTTGGGTCAGATGGTGTCAAGCGTGTGTGACAGCAACCAGGTGAGGAGTACAAAGACAAGTGTGTCTTGCCTACAGTTAAGCATGGTGGTGGGAGTGTCATGGTTTGGGGCTGTATGAGTGCTGCCGGCACTGGGGAGCTGCAGTTCCATGAGGGAACCATGAATGCCAACATGTACTGTGACATACTGAAGCAGAGCATGATCCCCTCCCTTCAGAGATTGGGCCGCAGGGCAGTATTCCTACATGATAACGACCCAAAACACACCTCCAAGAAGACCACTGCCTTGCTAAAGAAGCTGAAGGTAAAGGTAATGGACTGGCCAAGCATGTCTCCAGACCTAAACCCTATTGAGAATCTGTGGGGCATCCTCAAACGGAAGGTGGAAGAGGTCAATAACATCCACCAGCTCCGTGATGTCGTCATGGAGGAGTGGAAGGACTCCAGTGGCAACCTGTGAAGCTCTGGTGAACTCTAGGTCTAAGAGGGTTAAAGCAGTGCTGGAAAATAATGGTGACCACACAAAATATTGACACTTTTGGGTCCAATTTGGACATTTTCACTTAAGGGTGTACTCACTTTTGTTGCCAGCGGTTTAGACATTAATGGCTGTGTGTTGAGTTATTTTGAGGGGACAGCAAATTTACACTGTTATACAAGTTGTACGCTCACTACTTTACATTGTAGCAAAGTGTCATTTCTTCAGTGTTGTCACATGAAAAGATAGAATAAAATATTTACAAAAATGTGAGGGGTGTATTCACTTTTGTGAGATACTGTACATCCTAAATATAGAGCCATTTATCCAACTGTCCACCCAGAGCCTCTGGTTTATAGACCAGATACATCCTAAATATAGAGCCATTTATCCAACTGTCCATCCAGAGCCTCTGGTTTATAGACCAGATACATCCTAAATATAGAACCATTTATCCAACTGTCCATCTAGAGCCTCTGGTTTATAGACCGGATACATCCTAAATATAGAGCCATTTATCCAACTGTCCATCAAGAGCCTCCGGTTTATAGACCGGATACATCCTAAATATAGAGCCATTTATCCAACTGTCCATCCAGAGCCTCTGGTTTATAGACTGGATACATCCTAAATATAGAGCCATTTATCCAACTGTCCATCCAGAGCCTCTGGTTTATAGACCAGATACATCCTAAATATAGAACCATTTATCCAACTGTCCATCCAGAGCCTCTGGTTTATAGACTAGATACATCCTAAATATAGAACCATTTATCCAACTGTCCATCCAAAGCCTCTGGTTTATAGACCAGATACATCCTAAATATAGAGCTATTTATCCAACTGTCCATCCAGAGCCTCTGGTTTATAGACCAGATACATCCTAAATATAGAGCCATTTATCCAACTGTCCATCCAGAACCTCTGGTTTATAGACCGGATACATCCTAAATATAGAGCCATTTATCCAACTGTCCATCCAGAGCCTCTGGTTTATAGATCAGATACATCATAAATATAAAGCCATATAAAGTTCTTACTCTTCTCCACGCTCCAAACCAAAAATAAATGGCCTTGGTTAGAGTTCTACCTTAAAAGAAATCTATGTTTTCAGAACTCTGGAGGAACTCTGTGCAGACTTTATTCATCCCAGTACAGTCCAGATAATTCTCAGTTTTTTATCCGTCTACAGAGAGGAGATTCCAGTACAGATCAGGAGGAGGTGAGGGGGATTCTGGGAAGTCTGTAGTGATAAATGTTACATTCTCTCTTTACATACGAAAAAGTGAAGAAAATATCTGGTGATCCATAACTCCCAGCAGCCGTCTTCATAGAACATGACCCATCACAGTGCCTCCACCTCACTGCCTGACAACAGAGGTAACCAGTGCCAAGAAGTTTCTAGAAGCCTCCAACAAGATCATTGATCTGCTGACAGGAGAGGTGAGCGGTGCTGGGAATTCTGGGACATTATCCAGTAACAGACAAGGGATGTGTCTGGATGGTGACTGTATCATTGTGTGTGTCAGGTTCCTATAAGGTGTCAGGATGTCACTGTCTATTTCTCCATGGAGGAGTGGGAGTATTTAGAAGGACACAAGGATCTCTACAAGGACGTCATGATGGAGAATCAGCCACCCGTCACATCACCGGGTAAGAGGAGACTTTATTGTAAAGGAGAGAGCAGTACGGAGGGTCCACCTAGATCCCCCATCATCTGATAAACACATAGAAACAATGTATTCAGTCAGTGTTGTGTTTCCTACAGATGGATCCAGTAATGGGAACCCACCAGAGAGATGTCCCCGTCCTCTGTATTCCCGGGATTCCACACAGGAAGGTCACCCCATCCCTCACCATCATCAGGTAGGTGGGATTGAACTGCTAGAACCAAAAGGAATTCTAATCTGGGGAGAAGACATTCTTCTATGTAATCTTTTGTTCCTTTCTATAAATGTATTCTATCATCTTTTGGGTTTAGGATGAGCAACTGAAAGACATGAAAGTTAAGATTAAAAAAGAAGAGACGTTGGTGAGTGGAGCTCAGCAGTCTGTGGAGGAGGGTGGCCCTCTGTATACCCAGAATTCCACACAGGAAGATCACACCATCCCTCACCATCATCAGGTAAATGAGAAGAACACAAAATGGATTCTACACTGTATGACATTATACACTTCTCTCAGCCTATTGACCCTCACATTTCTAAGTTTTTTCTTTCTTTCTTTTGGTTTAGCATGAAGGACAGATGTTTGTAAAAGATGAGGTTAAAGAGGAAGAAGAGGTGATGACTGTGATGGGTTATCGGGAGTCTATGGAAGAAGTTGGGATGATGGAGACAACCAAAGAGGAGGAACCTTCTCTAGATATCAGCACAGGTGAATAATGAACACTGAATACAGAAACTGTTCAAGTATATAGATTGATGATTGGGGAAAAGTAGACCTTCACCTCTGGTAATATGTCTACAAGAAAATTATGATGGAGAATCAGCTGCCCCTCACATCACCGGGTAAGAGGAGACTTTATTGTAAAGGAGAGAGCAGTACGGAGGGTCCACCTAGACCCCCCATCATCTGATAAACACATAGAAACAATGTATTCAGTCAGTGTTGTGTTTCCTACAGATGGATCCAGTAATGGGAACCCACCAGAGAGATGTCCCCGTCCTCTGTATTCCCGGGATTCCACACAGGAAGGTCACCCCATCCCTCACCATCATCAGGTAGGTGGGACTGAACTACTAGAACCAAAAGAAATTCTAATCTAGGAGAGGACATTCTTCTATGTAATCTATATTTCTATAAATATGTTCTATCATCTTTTGGGTTTAGGATGGACAACTGAAAGACATGAAAGTTGAGATTAAAAAAGAAAATACGTTGATGAGTGGAGCTCAGCAGTCTATGGAGGAGGGTGGCCCTCTGTATTCCCAGAATTCCACACAGGAAGATCTCACCATCCCTCACCATCATCAGGTAAATGGGAAGAACACAAAATGGACTCTACACTGTATGACATTATACTCTTCTCTCAGCCTATTGGCCCTCACATTTCTAAGTTTTCTTTCTTTCTTTTGGTTTAGCATGAAGAACAGATGTTTGTGAAAGATGAGGTTAAAGAGGAAGAAGAGGTGATGGCTGTGATGGGTTATCAGGAGTCAACGGAGGATGTTGGAATGATGGTGACAACTAAAAAGAAGGAACCTTCCCTAGATATCAGCACAGGTAAGTGGTGAATACTATATACAGAATCTGTCAAGTATATAGTGTGACAGCAGGAGAGGCTTTCACTGGAAAACTGGTGGTTTAACCACCTCCCATCCGCGCCATAGCCGAATGATGGCTACAGCGCGGCTCTAAAATGCCGGTAGGACGTCTATAGACGTCCTCCCATTTGGCTCGTGCTGGGCGCGCTCCCGCAGGCACCAGCGGCGCGCGCACGTGCCGCCGCACACTGCGGGAGCGTGCCCGCGGGTCGGGCGGACCCGATGTCCGCTGGAGACCCGCAATCTCCTTACAGAGAGCAGGAACGGGGAACCGCCGAAGTAAACACGGCGGTTCCCCGTTCTGGGAGGGGGGGCATGCCAGATCTACTGATCCCTGTCACTGGGATCAGTTAGATCTGTTATGTCCCTGTCAACCACGCCCCCCCCACAGTTAGAACACACCCAGGGAACATTGTTAACCCCTTCACTGCCCCCTGCAGGTTAACCCCTTCACGGCCAATGACATTTATACAGTAATCAGTGGACATTTAAATTTCTGATCGCTAAATAAATGTCATTGGTCCCAAAAAAGTGTCAAAAACGTACGACATGCCCGCTCCGATATCGCAGTACCGATAAAAATCGCAGATCGCCGCCATTACCAGTAAAAAAAAAAAATAATAATAAAAACTCCATAAATCAATTCCCATAGTTTGTAGGCGCTATAACTTTTGTGCAACCCAATCAATAAACGCAGATTGCGATTTTTTTAACCAAAAATATGTAGAAGAATATATATCGGCCAAAACTGATGAATAAATTAGTTTTTTTATTTTTTATTTTTGGATATTTATTATAGTAAAAAGTAAAAAATATTGTTTTTTTTCAAAATTGTCGCTCTTTTTTTGTTTATAGCGGCGATCAGAAATGACGCAGAGGGGATCAAATACCACCAAAACAAAAGCTCTATTTGTGGGAAAAAAAGGACGCAAATTTTGTTTGGGTACAACATCGTACGACCGCGCAATTGTCATTCAAAGAGCGACATCGCTGAAAACTGAAAATTGGTCCGGGCAGGAGGGGGGTTTAAGTGCCCAGTAAGGAAGTGGTTAAAGGATGTGCACATTGGCTTGCTGCAGGGCTACAAAGCATAGTTGTGGACTGGAGAAAACTGCTTTTTTCAGCTTTCTCTGGGTTTTGGTATTCCTACATGGGGCTTTGTAGTTTGGAGATCCCTAAGCGTCTTGGGTGGGATGGGATCTCCAACCCTGTGTCCAGGTTTTGTGAAGGACCAGCAGGGTGTGTGCTCAGGTGAGCACAGCCCTTATAATGAAGCTATGGGAATACCTCATGGCTCCCAGTTGGGGACTAACGATAGGCTCTGGCGTGTTCGGGACTGAACGTGCCCAAGCCTGCCAGAAAGTGAACCCTGCACTGCGCTAATCGCAGGCAGTGAGATATTTTCCTTGATGCGCGGCTGCAGCGATCGGGGAAATGTCTCACTGCCTGCGATTAGCACAGTGCAGGGTTCCCTTCCTGGCGGACTCGGGCACGTTCAGTCCCGAACACGCCAGAGCCCATCCTTAATGGAGACCACTCCACCCCAAGAGAGACAAGAGGTCTCTATGAGTCAAAAGCTGCAGGTGGCAGCCAGGGCACGCGTGTGACTGCAAGAGGCAGTAAACGGCCTGAGGGCTAAGGCCAGGGCAGAGCTGTAGGCGCTAGGATAAAGCATCCGGCACAGAAGCAACTATGGTCGGGACGACCAGCATAGGAACTGCAAATTAAAGCTGAGTGAGAGCTTAAGAGCTAGGTGGGCTAGCATTTTTGGTTTATGTGAATCTACTGGAGAAGAACCCCTGCATGGGAAACCTTTGTTACAGACTTTTTATTTGCCTTTTAATAAAAATGGGCTACCATGCCCTTAAAAAGAGATCCTGAAACTCGCTCAACACGCATCTACCACGAGATCTAACGGTCCCCCGTGTTACAATTGATTGATAATTGGTGAAATGTAGACCTTCACCTCTGGTAATATGTCTACAAGGACGTCATGATGGAGAATCAGCCGCCCCTCACATCACCGGGTAAGAGGAGACTTTATTGTAAAGGAGAGAGCAGTACAGAGGGTCCACCTAGACCCCCCATCATCTGATAAACACATAGAAACAATGTATTCAGTCAGTGTTGTGTTTCCTACAGATGGATCCAGTAATGGGAACCCACCACAGAAACGTCTCCGCCCTCTGTATCCCCGGAATTCCACACAGGAAGGTCACACCATCCCTCACCGTCATCAGGTAGGTGGATCTGATGTATAAAACAAAGAAACATTTTTGAATTCCTGAGATGACTTTCTTCTGTGTAGTCTCTTGTTTTATTGCTTACTTCTACAGCTGAAGTGCAGCCTTGCTTCCCGAACCCCCGTCCCCATTTCCAGCTCCTTTCTCGAACACCCTACATCAGGGACCTGCAGTCAGGGGAGGCAGAGCCATGAACAAAAAAAAACAAAAAATTATCATGCTTTGAGGGTCGTAGCTTGGCGACCTAGGGTCACAGAGACCCCAAATTTGGGGGGTAGGTAGCCAAAGTCCTACCCCACCACTGGGGCTCCTAGCACCTATGGTTCCCGAGATACGGGACTCCTTGCGCAGTCTGTCAGAAGCTACATACAGTGCGGCCGGTTTAAATACAAGCTGTTTGCAGCAGACTGAGAGGATGACTTCCTGTCAGAGGCACTGAGCTGAATGGACAGCTTGGAGCCTTGGACCAATGGTCAAGCACCATTGGTCCTAGCTGTTCAATAAAAATGCTGCAGTGGAGGCTGACCTCTCACTGCAGTGTCACAGAAGGGGGCGTGTCTAAAAGACAAATGCTTCCTCCCAGCCCTCTTAAACTACAAGGAAAAAGTATGGGTTTATGTGTATTAGGTTTACCCATAGTTCCATGTTTTTGTCACACAGTTAAGAGGGAGAATCTGCTGCTGCACTTTTTTAATCAAGCTAAATAATATATTAATAATATGTATGTTATAACATAATTTATTTATCAATTTACTGTGAAGTTACTGGTTGGAAAGTTATAACTTCAATCTTCAGTAATTTGTATGTTAAGCCACCTTCTTGAGTACAGTTTTTGAAAATATAGCAAACTACCTTAAAAATAACTTATAGTAATTATTTGTATATTACTTACTTATGGTAATTAACCCCATGCCACCCAGGCCAATTCTGACACCTCTCTCCTACATGTAAGAATCATCTTTCTTTTTCTAGAAAATTACTCAGAACCCCCAAACATTATAAATAAATATATACAGTATATGATAGAAATATATATATTTATATATATATATATATATATATATATATATATTGTGGTAGTGTGGTACCCCACCAGGCAAAGGACACAGGATTCTCAACCACGTGGGTTGAGAGGCTGCAAGAAGTTTGCATATTGGGGAGGAAACTGGTTTTTCAGTTTCCTCTTTGTATAGGAAAATTGGTTTTGGGACCTGATCCGGGTGGGATGAAATCCACAGTCCTGGGTCCAGATTTTGTGATCCACCAGCACACTGACTGGTCAGGTGTGTGCTGGGCTATTTGTAGACACCTGACCATGGTTCTGGGCTCCACCCTCCCGAGGAGTCCAGGCTTGCAAGGGAGAAGCCCGAGAGTGCAGGTCTGCACTGAAAACCAGAGACCCAAACTTGAGTTTCCTGACAGGAGTCAGGAGGGCTCCAGGTGGGAGCCGGAGCAGTGATTCTGATACTAAAGAGAGCCAGGTGGCTTGGTATTTTTCTTATTTGCTATACTGCATGTGTAAGCCAGGAGGCTGAATGTACAACTATTTTTGCTGATGGTGAAAACCCCCTGCGAGGGAAACCGTGCTGTTTTGTTTTCTGAACTTTCGTTATTAAAAGTGGGCCAACAAGCTCTGAAAAGGAATTATTTGGTGTGGACTGTACTCAATAACAGGCGCTACACTTGAGCTAAACAACCCTCAACATTACAATATATATATATATAATTAGCAGAGACCCCAGGGAATAAAATAGTGGTTGTTGCAACTTTTTATGTCGCATGGTATTTGCGCAGCAATTTGTTTCATGAATAATAAAAAAAAAAACACTAACGTTAGTCTAATCTTTTCATATAATGTGACAGATAATATTACGCTGAGTAAATAGATACCTAACATGTCACGCTTTAAAATTGCGCACACTTGTTTAATGGCTCTAAACTTAAAAGTACTTAAAAATCTCCATGGGCGATGCTTTAACAATTTTTACAGGTTACCAGTTTAGAGTTACAGAGGAGGTCTAGTGCTGGAATTATTGCTCTTGTTCTAACGTTTGCGGCGATACCTCACATGTGTGGTTTGCATATACTAAAACAAGTCACCTTCATTAGTTCGCTTAGTTTACTCCTTGAGCCACTTCAGCCCCAGAAGCTTTTACCCCCTTCCTGACCAGGGTATTTTTGCGATTCGGTCCTGCGCCGCTTTAACTGACAATTGCGCGGCCGTCCGACGTTGTACCCAAATAAAATTGATGTCCTTTTCTACCCACAAATAGAGATTTCTTTTGGTGGTATTTGATCCCCTCTGCGTCACTTCTGATCACCGCTAAAAACAAAAAAAGAGCAACAATTTTGAAAAAAAAACTATTTTTTTTTTTTTTACTTTCTGCTATAAAACACACCCAATAAAAAAAATGTAAAACATATAATTTCTACATAAATTTAGGCCAATTTGTATTCTACTACATATTTTTGGTAAAAAAAAAATCCCAATGGCCACCGGCCACCCGCAATTGTTCAGAATGGTGGTCTGTAAACAAGGCAGACCGTCATTCTGTGACAGAGGAAGAGAGAGATCTGTGATTCTTGCTAATCAGGAACATCGATCTTTCTCTCTCTTTTTCTAGTGCACATGTGTCAAACACAAGGCCCGGGGGGCCGAATCCGGCCATCCAGGCCATTTCATGTGGCCCTTGCATTTGTCCTGCAGCTGAGGCAGCCCCCTAGTTGTTGTCCTCACCTTGTCTCAGCAGTTAGCAGCCGAGAGGAGGACAGAACTCTTCCTATAGATCCTGCGCCTCTGTGCAGCTGCAGTACCCCCTCATCTCTGCCTTCCCTGGTCTCAGCATTCAACTGACTACAGCCCTCCTCTGTTTCTCCTCCAGACCCTGCACTTTCTGCTTCCCTGCTCCACCCCCACAGCTTCTTCCCAGCAGCAGCACAAGGTAAGCGGGGTGCATTGTGATGTAAAGGGGGGGGGGGAGACTTCTGATAGTGGAGGGGGGGGGGTTGGGTGCTCTGTCTTCGACACCCCCACCTCGTCCCTTCGTCTTTCACGTCCCAGACCTCCTCTTTGTCTCCTCCCGACATCAGTCAACTTACGACTCTGGTCCCTTCCGTCTCTACTCCCCCATGACGTCGACGTGTCTCCGCGTCCTAGATATCCTTCTCAAGACAGGAGGAGAGCCGACGATTGACGACTCTGTTCCACTCCTGTTGTTGATCCCCCGACGGAGTCGACGTCCTGTTTACGTTCCCGGTGTACTTTACCGGACCTACCGGCCTAAGCCGGGGGGCCCGGAACACAAACTGTGTACACGTGATCTTTTTCTCTCTCTTTCTAGCTACAAGGACTAATCGT
>BLSH010507485.1:317654-342091 GCA_018402905.1 Glandirana rugosa | reverse complement strand
CCACCCCCACAGCTTCTTCCCAGCAGCAGCACAAGGTAAGCGGGGTGCATTGTGATGTAAAGGGGGGGGGGAACTTCTGATATTGGAGGGGGGGGGGGGTTGGGTGCTCTGGACATCTTGTCTTACAGGTAAAACCGGCCCTTTGAGGGCAACCATAATGCTGATGCGGTCCACAATTAAATTAAATTTGACTCCCCTGGTCTAGTGCATCCATCCCCATACAGCAGTGGTTCTCAACTCCGGTCCTCAGGACCCCCCAACAGGCCAGGTTTGCAGGATAACTGAGATACATCACAGGTGATATAATTTGCTGCTCAGTGATTGCAGTATTCTAATCTGCATCTCCCCAAGGTAATACTTAGAATCTGGCCTGTTGGTGGGTCCCGAGGACCGGACTTGAGAACCACTGCCATACAGTAAGAAAGCGCACATAGGGAACACATTTAACCCTTTGATTGCCCCTGATGTTAACCCCTTCCCTGCCAGTGTCATTAGTACAGTGACAGTGCATTTTCTTTTTTAAGCACTGATCACTGTATTGGTGCCACTGGTATCCAAAAAGTGTCACTTGGTGTCTCCACCGCAATGTCGCAGTCCCGCTACTAATCGCAGATCGCTGCCATTACTAGTAAAAAATAAATAAATAAAAAAAAGTCCCTAAATCTATCCCATAGTTTGTAGACATTATAACATTTGCGCAAACCAATCAATATATGCTAATTTTTTTTTTTTTTTTTTTTTTACCAAAAACCTGTAGCAGAATACATATCGGCGGTTCCTCGCTCTGTCAGGCGGCATGTAAGAGATCTACTGATCCCTGTCACTGGGATCACTTAGATCTCTTATGCCCCTGGCAGCCCAGCCCCCTCACAGTTAGAACACACCCAGGGGACACAGTTAACCCCTGGATCTCCCCCTGCAGGTTAACCCCTTCACTGCTAGTGACATTTATACAGTAATCAGTGGATATTTAAATTTCTGATCGCTGTATAAATGTCATTGGTCCCAAAAAAGTGTCAAAAATGTCCGCCTCCAGTACTAGTAAAAAATAAATAAAAATAAAAGCCTCAGAAATGAATTCTCATGGTTTGTAAACGTGGCAACTTTTGCGCAAACCAATGAATAAACGCAAATGGCAATTTTTTTTTACCACAAATATGAGGAAGAATATAAATCGGCCAAAACCGATGAATAAATTTGTTTTTTTATATATATATATATTTTTTGGATTTGGATTTTTAGCAAAAAGTAAGCAATATCGTTTTGTTTTGTTTTTTTGCAAAATTGTCACTATTTTTTTGTTTATAGCGGCGATCTGAAATGACGCAGAGGTGACCAAATACCACCAAAAGAAAGCTCTATTTGTGGGGAAAAAAGGACGCAAATTTTGTTTGGGTACAACGTCGCATGACCGCGCAATTGTCAGTTAAAGCGACGCAGCGCCGAATCGCAAAAAGTGCTCCGGTCCTAAAGTGGGAAATCCTTCCGGGGCTGAAGTGGTTAAGTGTAAGCCAATTGGCTGAAGATTACAGACTTCATCTCATGGCGGTCGGCTATGCTGTGAGGGTTTATCCGCTAAATGGTTATCAGGGTGCGCACTAAGCACCCTCAGAGTTACCCTGTAATGGCACTTCGTGCACAGGCCTGGCATGCGGTCCTGTCTTACTGTGTCCTGGGCCAAAGCTGGGTAAGCAGGGCGGGAACAAAGGCAGACACATAAATAAGTTATAAGTTATTATAAATAATAAATATGATTTATTGGTTTTATTTATTTTTGTAAAAAAAAAAAAGAGAAAATAAGATCTCTATCTCATTTATTTACAGTGCCTTGAAAAAGTATTCATACCCCTTGACATTTTCCACATTTTCTCATGTGACAACCAAAAACCATAAATGTGTTTTATGTGATAGACCGACACAAAGTAGCCCATAATTGTCAAGTGGAAGAAAAATGATAAATGGCTTTCAACATTTTTTACAAATAAATCTGTGAAAAGTGTGGGGAGCTTTTGTATGGCGCTCCCCTGAGTCAATTCTTTGTAGTACCGCCTTTCGCTGCAATTACAGCTGCAAGCCTTTTTGGGGAAGTCTCTACCAGCTTTGCCCATCTAGAGAGGACATTTTTGCCCATTCTTCTTTGCAGAATACCCCAAGCTCTGTCAGATTGGATGGAGAGCGTCTGTGATCAGCAATTTTCAGGTCTTGCCACAGATTCTCAATTGGGTTTGGGGCTGGACTGTGACTGGGCCATTCTAACACATGAATATGCTTTGATCTAAACCATTCCATTGTAGCTCTGGCTGTATGTTTAGGGTCGTTGTCCAGCTGGAAGGTGAACCTCTGCCCCAGTCTCAAGTCTTTTGCAGACTCTAACAGGTTTTCTTCTAAGATTGCCCTGTATTTGGCTCCATCCATCCATCAACTCTGACCAGCTTCCCTGTCCCTGCTGAAGAAAAGCATCCCCACGCCATGATGCTGCCACCACCATGTTTCACAGTGGGGATGGTGTGTTCAGGGTGATGTGCAGTGTTAGTTTTCTGCCACACATAGTGTTTTGCTTTTAGGTCTAAACGTTTAATTTTGGTCTCACCTGACCAGAGCACCTTCTTTGCTGTGTCCCCCACATGACTTCTCACAAACTGCAAATGGGACTTCTTATGGCTTTCTTCTTGCCACTCTTCCATAAAGGGCAGATTTGAGGAGGGCATGACTAATAGTTGTCCTGTGGACAAATTCTCCCACCTGAGCTGTGGATCTCTGCAGCTCCTCCAGAGTTACCATGGGCCTCTTGTCTGCTTCTCTGATGAATGCTCTCCTTGCCCGGCCAGTCAGTTTAGGTGGACGGCCATGTCTTGGTAGATTTGCAGTTGTGCCATACATTTTCCATTTTCCGATGATGGATTGAACAGAGCTCAGTGAGATGTTCAACGCTTGGCATATTTTTTTCATAACCTAATCCTGCTTTAATCTTGTCCACAACTTTAACCCTGACCTGTCTGGTGTGTTCCTTGGCCTTCATGATGCTGTTTGTTCACTAAGGTTCTCTATCAAACCTCTGAGGGCTTCACAGAGCAGCTGTATTTATACTGAGATTAAATTACACACAGGTGGACCCTATGTACCAATTAGGTGATTTCTGAAGACAATTGGTTCCTCTAGAATTTAGTTAGGGGTATCAGAGTAAAGGGGGCTGAATACAAATGTTCACATATTTATCTGTAAAGAATGTTGAAAACCATTTATCATTTTCCTTCCACTTTGCCACTATGTGTTGGTCTATTACAGGGGTCTCCAAACTTTCTGAACAAAGGGCCAGTTTACTGTCCTCCCGGTTCTATGGGGACCATTGGTAGAAGAAATTATCCTAGCATCAGTGGGATTAAACAATGCATCTTTGGTATCAGTAGGATTTTGAGGAATAGCGCCCCATCATTGGTGTCAGTGGGAGGAATAGTGCTCCATCATTGGTGTCAGTGGGAGGAATAGTGCCCCATCATTGGTTTTCAGTTTGAGGAATAGTGCCCCATCATTGGTATCAGTGGGAGGAATAGTGCCCCATCATTGGTGTCAATGGGAGGAATAGTGCCCCATCATTGGTGTCAGTGGGAGGAATAGTGTCCCATCATTGGTGTCAGTGGGAGGAATAGTGCACCATCATTGGTGTCAGTGGGAGGAATAGTGCTCCATCATTGGTGTCAGTGGGAGGAATAGTGCCCCATCATTGGTGTCAGTGGAAGGAATAGTGCCCCATCATTGGTGTCAGTGGGAGGAATAGTGTCCCATTATTGGCATCAATGGGAGAAATCTTGCCCCATTGTTGGTATCAGTGGGAGGAAAACTGCCCCAAGGGCCAGATAAAAGCAAGCAAAAGGCCGCATCTGGCCCCCCGGCCACAGTTTGGAGACCCCTGGTCTATTACATAAAATTCCAATAAAATACATTTACATTTTTGGTTGTAAAATGTAGAAAATTTCAAGGGGTACGAATACTTTTCCAAGGCACTGTATAATGCTACTGATTGAGATAATGTCCATTTTTACCTGCTTGACGTTTTCTTGAATATGCTGTGTTTAGTACTTTCCAGCAACTGCAAAAATGGAAAACACCATACCAAACCTTCGAAAGTTCTCAAAATTGGACTTTCAATCAAAACAGGGAGTGATAAATAACGGGAGACCAATGCCTGTGCTCATGGACCTCCTTCAAACGAAGGGACAGAGGACAATAACGCGGTCGTTTCAAACGGAGTGGTACCAACGAAAAGACTGGCTGTGTGGCTGCGCTACGAAAAACCGCCTTTACTGCTTTCCCTGTCTCCTGTTCTCCACTACCGACAACGTTTGGACCAACGCAGGATTTTGTGACCTGAAGAACTTATCAAGGGGCCTAGACAAACACGAGAAATCGGCAATTCACATTGAAAGCCAAATTGCTCTAAAAACTTTCGGAGCTTCGAGAATAGATCTGGCTTTGGACGAACAGCGGCGATTGAATATCAGCATCCACAATGCTAAGGTCAAGGAAAACCATGAAATTTTAAAATCCCTTATTGACGCGACCTGCTTCCTAGCCAAACAGGAATTAGCTTTTGGTGGGAATGACGAGAGCGCGAGCTCTTCTAACCGTGGCAACTACGTGGAGCTATTGCATGCCTTTGCTGAGAAAGATGTGAGGTTAGCGAATCATTTGGTGACCTCCGCTGTGTTTTCTGGCTTATCAAACAGAATACCGAACGATTTAATTGAAGCGATCGCCGATGTCATTCAAAATGACATCAAGGAGGAGATGAATGCAGCCCCGTTTGTAGCTATAGAAGTAGATGAGACGGCAGATACCACAAGCCAAACCCAGTTCTCCATAATAATGCGTTACGTGGTTACAAGTAAGGCGACTTGTGAGGTGAAGGAGGCGTTTCTGGGATTTGATGACGTGAGTGACAGACGAGCGTCGGCTATTGCGGATTACGTTTTAGGAGTGTTGCGGAAATACGATTGCGTTGAAAAGCTGGTATCCCAGACTTACGACGGAGCCTCCGTGATGGCATCAGACCTTGATGGGGTGCAGGCCAAGATTCGAGAGAAGATACCCGAAGCGGCGTTTATTCACCGTTATGCGCACGAATTGAATTCAGTGCTCATGCATTCGGCAAAAAGTATTCCCGAGTGTAAAATATTTTTTAAAACGGTTGAAGGCCTTGCCACCTTTTTTAATAAGTCAACCAAGCGCACCCTCCTACTGGACGAGGTTGTGAAGCGGCGTTTGCCAAGAGCAAAACCAACCAGATGGAGCTCAAATTCCAGGCTTGTCCAGACCATCAGCATGTACCAATCTGATCTGCGTGCCGTGTTCCTGATTATGAGGGACAATCCTGATGTTTGGGATAACGAGACCCTAATGATGGCCGTTGGATATGATCTCTGGTTGTCCAAAGCCCAAACCTGCTTCCTAATAATGGCCTACAAGTGCATTTTCAATGAAACCGATGCACTCTTTCGTGTGCTGCGTAACAACGTCATGGATATAGGATTCTGCTGTTCACGAATCCACCACACAATGGGAGTTGTGGAACGCCAAAGACAAGATTTTGACGGTTTCTATGACCGATTCCAGCGGAAATGCCTTACGCTAGGCCTGAAAGACCATGACGGAAGCGAACAGCCAATCAGAGATGAGAGGAGACGAATGTTTTATAACATCCTTGACGATATCCACGTTCAAATGAAAGCTAGGTTTGGTCATTTCGGTGAGCTAAGTTTCCTTGGTTTGGTCGATTGCACAAAATTTGATGAAATGTCACGCCATTTCGATGACGCCAAACTGCAGAGCCTATCGAAATATGCAAAGTACTTCGACTTGGTGAGACTGAAGGCTGACCTTATCGGCTTATATGGTACACAATTGGTGAGGGACCAATGCAAATCACCTGGACAGCTTCTCAGCTTTTTGGCCCAGAATGACCTGATGCAGACGGTTCCGGAGGCGGGAAAGTTACTCCAGCTGGTGCTCACTATACCGGCTACAACAGCGCCTGGCGAAAAGTCGTTCTCTGCTTTTAAAAGACTCAAAACCTACAGTTGGAATAGGACTGACCAAGGGCCACTTTCATCTCTGGCAATCATCTCTATTGAGACAGAAAGACTTTTGAAACTAAAGAAAAATAAAGAGGACTTCTACAACAAAGTCACTGACCTCTTTGTCCAGAAGGATAGGCGAATGGAGTTCATTTACAAATAAAGGTTAGTAAAGGTGTAACCCTCTGATACATCGCATTACATATTAGTAACCCTGTTTCTTTAACCATTCACCCACCCGCCGTATGCAGAATGACGGCCGCAGGGTGGCTCTATTATCCTGACTGGTCGTCATATGACGCCCAGCAGGACAAGCCGTTCGCACGTGCAAGCGAGGGTGCGCAGCGCGGCGATCACTAGTGCGGTGTGTTGCTCTGACACATCACATCTCCGATCCCGGTAAAGAGCCTATGACATAGGCTCTTTACCATGTGATAAGCTGTGTCCAATCAAAGCTGGTCACATGATAAGCAGGAATTGCCATTTATTGGCTTTTCCTCTATTCGCGCTGACAAGGCACGAGTAGAGGAGAAGCTATCAGCGGCTCTCCTGACAGGGGTGGTCTGCGCTGATAATCGGCTCATTGATTATCAGTGCAGAATCCTCAAGGGTGCCAACCCTTGCCCACCAGGGATGCCAATTATTGCCCATTAAGGATGTCAATCAGTGCCCATCAGTAATGCCTATCAGTGCCATCTACCAGTGCGACCAATAAGTGCCCATCAGTGCTACCTATCAGTGCCACCTATCAGTGCCCATCAGTGTTGCATATTAGTGCCGTCTATTGGTGCATATCAGTGTCATTTATGACTGCCCATCAGTGCTACCCATCAGTGCCACCTATCAGTGCCCATCAGTGCTGCATACTAGTACCGTCTATTGGTGCCCATCAGTGCTACCTATCAGTGCTGCATATTAGTGCCTCATCATCAGTGCCCGTACTTATTTGCAAAATTTTATAACAGAAAAGAAGAAAATCTTTTTTTTTATTAAAAATGTTCAGTCTTTTTTTTTTATTTCTTTAGCAAAAAAAAAAAAAAACCCAGTGGGGATAAAATACCACCAAATTATTCCATTTATGGGGGGAAAATTATAAAAATGTAATTTTGGTACAGCATTGTATGACCGCACAATTGTCATTCAAAGTGCGACAGCGCTGAGAGCTGAAAATTGGCCTTGGCAGGAAGGAGGTGAAAGTGCCCGGTATTGAAGTGGCTAAGATCCTTACTTTTGGGAATAACCTCTTTGGTACAACACGACAGTCGTACGACTGTGAATCCGACTTTGCCCTGCGACTTGAAGTCCGACATCCATCCGACATCAATGAAAGGTGATCCAACTTTGATCCTGACAATACCAGGCACTCTGTGTCTGGTATGAATCTTTAGGGAAAACCACGCCAAATTAAAAAAAAGAAAAAAAAGGGGGGGTTCCCCCTCCAAGAGCATACCAGGCCTTTCTGTGTGGTATGGATTTTAAGGGGAACCCCCACGCCAAAAAGAAACAGCGTGGGGCCCCCTCAAAATCCATACCAGACCCTTATCCGAGCACGCAGCCCGGCGGGTCAAGAAAGGGGGTGGGGACAAGCGAGTGCCCCCCCGAACATGCCCTCAACATGGGGGGGTGAGCCCTGCGCCCCCCCACCCCAAAACACCTTGTCCCCATGTTGATGAGGACAAGGGCCTTTTACCGACAACCCTGGCCGGTGGTTGTCGGGGTCTGCGGGTGGGGGGCATATTGGAATTTGGAAGCCCCATTTAACAAGGGGGCCCCTAGATCCCAACCCCCCACCCTATGTGAATGAGTATGGGGTACCCATTCACCTGAAAAAAAAAGTGTCAAAAGTAAAAACAGTACACAGGTTTTTGATAAAGTAATTTATTAATTCAGCTCCGGCGTCTCTTCCGATTTCTTCTCCCCTCTCCAGCTCTTCGCCCTCTTCTGGCGATGTCTTCTCCCTCTGCTGGTTCTCCTCCGCTGATGTTTTCTAGCCCTCCCCGGTTCTTCTCCTCTGTCAGCTATGTTTTGCCTTTGCCGGGCCTCCCCTCTCCGCTGTTTTCTGTTCTTCCTCCGCTGTTGACTCAACGCTCTAATGCTGGGGGCGCTGTGTGTCAATACTTTATATTGGCAGAGGGAGAAGACATCGCCAGAAGAGGGAGAAGAAATTGGAAGGGACGCCGGAGCTGCCTTAATAAAAAACTTCTGTACTGTGTTTATTTTTGACACTTTTTTTTTTTTAGGTGAATGGATAGGGGTACCTGTCCCCATACTCATTCACTTAGGATGGGGGGGCCGGGATCTGGGGGCCCCCTTGTTGGGAAGAGGCCCTTGTCCTCATCAACATGAGGACAAGGTGCTTTGGGGTGCAGGGCCCCCCCCCCCATGTTGAGGGCATGTGGCCTGGGATGGTTCAGGAGGGGGAGACGCTCGCTTGTCCCCACCCCCTTTCCTGACCTGCTGGGCTGCGTGCTCGGATAAGGGTCTGGTATGGATTTTGGGTGGGAACCCCATGCCATGTGTTTTTTTTGTTTTTTTTTAATTTGGCGTGGAGTTCCCCTTCAAGATCCTCAGAGCACAAGTCGCATGCCAAAGTCAGATCAGTTAAGAAGATGATCCGACTTTGATCCTACTTCAATGATATTCAATGGGCTGAAGTAGGATCAAAATCGCACCAAAGTAGTGCAGGAACCTTTTTCAAAGTCGGACCGACTTGTGTCGGACCAGTTAAGATGGATCTCATAGGGAAACATTGGTTGGCTTACATCATGCCACATGTGCTCACAATGTCGGAGCCTTTGTCGTACAGGTGTGAGCCCGGCCTTAATGTTACTAGCCCATCTATAGGCGCTCTGTTAATTGTATAGTCCCAGACCTGCTTTAGGGTGCATAATTTCTTCTCTGATTTCTCCACAGGATTTTCATGCCCATCTGAAAATACTTCCTGTCCTATTCCGGAATTTTGTTTTCTGCATTAGTTGGATTGATTTACCGTTTGTTTTAAATTCTCCTGCATTTCACCTTTTAGTACATAACCTTGAACCCTTTATTGTTTACTTGTTCATTACTTGAATATTACTGTTATATTTCTGGCTTCAGAAAATAAAGAGACATGTTTTATTTTTTCTACAATCTTTATCGTCATCTTTGCTAGTAATTTTGTTTCCCACATCAACAAAAAGGGTGACTGAAAAACATCTTAAAGCAGGCATGTCCAAAGTCCGGCCCGCTGGCCAATTGCGGTCCGTGTTCCAGTTTAATACGGTCCTCCCTGCGCTGTGTCATCACCACACACCACCAACCCTCCCTGTGCTGTGTCATCACCACACACCACCAACCCTCCCTGTGCTGTGTCATCACCACACACCACCAACCCTCCCTGTGCTGTGTCATCACCACACACCACCAACCCTCCCTGTGCTGTGTCATCACAACATGCCACCAACCCTCCCTGTGCCGTGTCATCACCACACATTACCGGCCCTCCCTGCGCTGTAGCATCATCACACACCACCAACCCTCCCTGTGCTGTGTCATCACCACACACCACCAACCCTCCCTGTGCTGTGTCATCACCACACACTACCGACCCTCCCTGCGCTGTGGCATCACCACACACTACCGACCCTCCCTGCGCTGTGGCATCACCACATACCACCAGCCCTCCCTGCGCTGTGGCATCACCACATACCACCAGCCCTCCCTGCGCTGTGGCATCACCACACACCACCACAAGGGCAGGCAATTAATCTTTGCTGCTTGAGGAAGAAGTAGTGTGCATGCCTCACCACCGCATATACTCGGAAACGCATTGCATCTTGGGAGCCATTCTACGCCATCCCGACATCCAAGTGATAGCACTGCGTTCCATACCAGGCATCACCCAGACTTTAGGCCACCTTGCTGCAGAGTCCTTTCAGCTATATCTGCCTGAGAGACGGGGAGACCCATGACACTAAGCCGCTATCCATCTGGACGTTCGTCCCGCCCAGCGGTCATCTCCTTCTGGCTCCTGGTTGCTCCATCAGCATCTCCCTGTCCTGTGGATGCGAGAGATTACAGTTACGCCCAGCTTCCCACCACTAAGATTGAGTCTCTTTTTCTGTGATCTTGTGAGTAGCCGTTTGTTGAGGGCAATTAAATAATGTCTTAAAATCCACTTAGTGGGCTCTTCCTTCCCAATTCATCTTTGCTGCAACTGAAGAGGACCTGCACTTCATTCAGGACAGAGGACAATAGACAATAGTCCAGAAGGGCGCAAAGGGCTACATTTTACAATGTCAAGGAAAATGGTCGGCCCTCACGCATGCTCACTTCATCAAATCTGGCCCTCTTTGAAAAAAGTTTGGACACCCCTGTCTTAAAGGCACAGCTTTGGAAATATGTTTGTTAAATGAGTAGAATTTACATAATGAGAATGGAATACATAACTTGTGAATACGTAACCTGTGTGTATCTGGCTCTGACACCAGCCACTGACCTCACTGCACGTCCCTGCCCTACACCCACCCCCATTTTTTTTTTTTAAATCAATACACGTTCCTACTTCTGTGGGTCTCAAGTCCACTAACATGTCATCATAGGTCCTCTTCCTCATTGTGTTCCTCCAATGGAAGGGGTGGTACAGTGCCTTGAAAAAGTATTCATACCCCATTAAATTTTCCAAATTTTGTCATGCTACAACCAAAAATATAAATATATTTTATCTGATAGATTATAATTGTGAAGTGGAAGGAAAATGATAAACTGTTTTCAAAATGTATTACAAATAAATATGTGAAAAGTGTGGGGGGCATTTGTATTCTGCCCCCCTGACTTAATACTTTGTAGAACTGCCTTTCGCTGCAATTACAGCTGCAAGTCTTTTTGGGGATGTCTCTACCAGCTTTGCACATCTAGAGAGGGACATTTTTGCCAATTCTTCTGTAGCATCCTCTAGGTAGTGAGGACTTTTCTCTGGCAGAGTAGGTACATTTAGGCGGGCCTAGCTGGTTGCTAGGCCTGTTTGTTTTGATTCTGGGCTGGGAGTGGCTCAAGGAGTAGCTGGGGACTAACAGGTGAGGTCACTTCTCAGTACCTCCTCTTTCATTTTAGAAGGTTCTAGAAGGGAGGATGGGAAGAGAGGTGGACTCTACCTGGGGTATCTCAAGGAACCCTGACCAATCCCCAACTCGGATTGGCAGGGGGCAGGCCTCCTTAAATGCCTGGGATCGGCCCAGCTGGGGGAGGAGTAGTCACGTGGAAAAGTTGGAGTAAAGAGAGTGTGGAGGCTATCTCCCCAGTCTGGGGGGCTGACCCTGGGCTGGGGATCAGGTGCAGGAGAGAGAGATCCTGGAAGGAGGGGCACCAGAGAGAGCAGAAAGAGGACAGCAGGAGCAAGAACACTCTAAGAGTCTCCAAGAGGATTACTGGTCGCAGCAAGTAGAGAGCTGGTGAGTGAGGCACAGTCGGGAGGACTGGGAAAGAAACACCTGGGATTTTGCAGCTGGAGGAGGGTGCAGAACCAGTGGAGAGCACTGTGGAAAGGGGAGTGGAGAGTGGTCATTGCAGCCATGCTGGCTGGCAAGACCTGAAGTGAGCTATCTGGGGGTGGTAGCCGAAGAGAAGATGGCTAGCACCTAAACTTTTCTACACAAAAGAGGCCCGAGGAAGTCCACAAGGTCTGACTGAGTCAGTGTTTATGGCCTACCCATGCAGCGATAGCCAGCCTAGAGGAGCAGTCTGCAGCAAGTGTTGTGCTAAAGGAAGATGGGAAAGCAGCAAGAGTTTGTGCTGGAGAGAAGAGAGAAGTTTATATACTAGAGTGTATATAGGAGTCCTAAGCAAATTTTCATCAAATGTTCTGGGCATCCCATAATTCCCTAATCCCTATCCAAGTTCAATCTCCTCAATAAAAAAACAAACAAAGCAATGGACTGATCTTTGTCTCTGAGTGCCTGAGATGGATGTCTGGATGGGCAGGGTGACAGGTGAACCCCTACTTTCAGCAACCCCTACGGGAGCATGGATACACCTGTTCATGGTCAACCCGCCAGTCGTTGTCCTAAGCATCAAAGTTGAGCGAGTCCGGGAAAGGTGCTTTGTTCTGCCACCTTGAGAAATTTAACTTTGGGAAAGGACTATGGGTTTTGCCCATCATTCAATAAGGTAGTAGCAAGTACTGTTGCCCATAGTAACCAGCGGGAGCTGTTCAACTATACTGCTGCCTGTTTACCCAGTTGCCCCAACCGATGGACACTCATACTAATCCTACAACTGTTCAACATGTGCTGTTATCCGTGTAAACCACGGTGGGCAACCACGCCCATGGATTACAAATACGCCCAACAATCTGTTAAGGCTAGGTGCCCCACCGTGGATTACGACTATGTCCAGTTACCAGCTGTTGCTGGCCATTCTAAACTGGTATTCCAACTTCCTGCTAATTACAGCTAAGTGTGCCTGGAACTGCCTACTGTTGCCCCCGTGTGGGACTGAGCTGAGAGTGTTCCCTTCAGTGAGGCAGGAGTTACAGTCTTTATTGCTGCTGCTGCCGACAACCACCTGGGAGGTCAGTGGTCCTATGGTTTTGGTTGCTTGGGCACAGTCGGTGCCAAGCTACATGTCTGGACAAGTCATGCTAGCTGCCATGTGCCTGCAAACTTCAGTCTGTCTAAGAAGGGGTTACAGCAGCATGCCCAGGGAAGAGCCAGCTTATCAGTTCTGCAGACACCAGTGAGTCTGGAAGCAAGGGGGCGGCTCAACCTTCCCTGTGAGCAGCAGACACCACGAGGAAGTAAAGGAGCAAGATGGCAGAGAGTGGACATGCTATCCCTGCCCTACCATGGTTGCCTGAACAGCAGGAAGGGACGCTGGTCGATACCGGCGTCCGATTGGAGAATCGCGGGGGGATTCACCCTGGAGGTGATAGACGAGGTAGAATGGCTGTGCCTAGAGTGCCAGATACCAATAGCGGTGGTGAGTGCTTGGGTCCGGTGTGGTCATTGGGGTGACCTGCTGACAATGCTTGTATCCAGCCAACGAGAACCACGCTACTACCACATGGACTTGCTGTCAGGACTGTGCACACTATACCCGCAGATATCCCGGAAGGCCGGAGCGGGCCTGGAATCACTTCAAGAAGAGGGGGTAAAGTAGGAGGAGACGAGTCTGCTATGGTCCATGGCCTGGTCTGGAACCCGGCACTTGCAAGTACTGCCCTGCAGGAGCCAGAAGTCCCTGAAATGCCATCTGCATCCGTGTCCCTCGCTATCCCCAGTCAGAAGGATCCAGCGGTGGAGGAGAGTCAGCCCTGAGCTGGAAGGGGAGTGCGGGGATAGGGCCATAGATGGGTGTCCCCCAGACCGTTAGCGGAGTTCGGGTCCCTTGAGAAACTAGCAGAGTGGTAGTCTCCGGGGAGCTGCTCGGAGAAGGAGTTGGGAGTCAGGAGGTTTCCAGGTTCTAGAAGTGCCATCCGAGGGGGGAGAGGAGACCGACTTTGCTGGGGTGCCCGGAGAAGCTAAAGGAGCCCATGTACACAGCAGACAACTTTTTGTCCATAGACCCTCACCTACCCAGACCAGAGCACCAACCTACAGGCAGTGGGTGCAAAGGTCTCCTGAAGCTTGTGTCTTGCCCAGGAAAGGAAATCCAAGAGAGCTGCCCAGACTTCCCCGGTTTCAGCAGGAAATTCAAAGGAGGGTTGCCATGCAGTGGGGTCTGGCCTTCCCCTATGTCTCTCCCAAAGTCATGGACATTGTTGTGGACTCAGGAAGAGTGGGAGAATTGACTTGATTTGGGAGTTTCTGCATGTCCCTAAGCCGCTGGGGGTGCTAGAGGACGTGGATACCTGGACCCGTTTTGTGAACATTCAAAAGGAATGGAGGCTGGGTAGATCCATCTACAGGGACAGAGTGATGGTTACCAGGTTGGGTCAGCCTATGAGGAGTCACTCTGTCTCCATCAGGGAAGAAGGGAGTGCCAGGAAGAGTATACTGGACCTGCAATTTTATGCTTGAGAGGGACTGTTGGAGTACAGCCGCTACAAAGTGCCACAGGCAGCGGCAGCTCCTCCATAGAGGGCGCCAGTATGCCCCCCCGCGCTGCTTACTGAAAAAAAATAAAAAAAAACCCGTACACGCTGTCCTGGGACTTTTAGGGAACTTGCTGTCTTTTGACTTGCTGTCAGATGGGGCTTACTTCCTCTACATTCCCCTGCAAAGTAGATGCATAATGGGCTACTATACATCGCATAGTAGCCCATTATGTGCCACGTACCTGCAAACGAGGCCTGCGACGTCCAGCGCTGTCCCCTGTGCTGGCAACGTCCATCTTCAGCCCCTCTTCCTTCCGGGGCTGCAACTCCGGCTCTGTGACTGGCCGGAGTCGCGTGACGTCACAGCACGATCACAGCGTAGAAACAGCACGGAGTCCGTTTCTTCACTGCACATGTGTCGAAATGATGTCGGCAATGTTGTACACTGCATATCTCCTGAACCGTGCAGGTTTGGAAGATATGCAGGGCACCTACAGGTAAACCTTATCATAGGCTTACCTGTAGGTTAAAGTGGTTGTCACGAGTTGATATATGTGTGCCACTGAAGCGCACATATATACACTGATTGGCTATGGCCTCCAGCCAGTGACTGATTGGTCAGGACGCAGGGGCGGGGCGGGACTGGCGGACGTGCTGGTGCTTGGACTGGGAGAGTGTCCACTCCAGCACCGCAAGCCTGTTACTCCCGACGCCGCGTGAGAGAGAGAGAGTGGCTGACTCAAGGTACCGTACTGCTGCAATGTCCTGGCTACCTGTGTACTGGCTGCAATACCTGTGCACTGCCTACCTGTGTACTGGCTACAATACCTGTGTCCTGGCTAGCTGTGTACTTGCTACCTGTGTACTGGCTACAATACCTGTGTTCTGGCTACCTGTGTACTGGCTACAATTCCTGCGTACCGGCTGCAATACCTGTGTACTGGCTACCTGTGTACTGGCTGCAATACCTGTGTACTGGCTGCAATACCTGGGTACTGGCTACCGGTGTACTGGCTGTTATACCTGTGTACTGACTGCAATACCTGTGTACTGGCTATCTGTGTACTGACTACCTGTGTACTGGCTACAATACCTGTGTACTGGCTACCTGTGTCCTGGCTACCTGTGAACTGTCTACAATACCTGTGTCCTGGCTACCTGTGTACTGGCTGCAATACCTGTGTACTCGCTACCTGTGTACTGGCTGCAATACCTGTGTACTGGCTACCTGTGTACTGGCCACAATACCTGTGTACTGGCTACCTGTGTACTGGGTACAATACCTGTGTACTGGCTACCTGTGTACTGGCTACCTGTGTACTGGCTGCCACTGTCCTGGCTACCTGTGTACTGGCTACAATACCTGTGTTCTGGCTACCTGTGTACTGGCTACAATTCCTGCGTACCGGCTGCAATACCTGTGTACTGGCTACCTGTGTACTGGCTGCAATACCTGTGTACTCGCTACCTGTGTACTGGCTGCAATACCTGTGTACTGGCTACCTGTGTACTGGCCACAATACCTGTGTACTGGCTACCTGTGTACTGGGTACAATACCTGTGTACTGGCTACCTGTGTACTGGCTACCTGTGTACTGGCTGCCACTGTCCTGGCTACCTGTGTACTGGCTACAATACCTGTGTTCTGGCTACCTGTGTACTGGCTACAATTCCTGCGTACCGGCTGCAATACCTGTGTACTGGCTACCTGTGTACTGGCTGCAATACCTGTGTACTGGCTGCAATACCTGGGTACTGGCTACCGGTGTACTGGCTGTTATACCTGTGTACTGACTGCAATACCTGTGTACTGGCTATCTGTGTACTGACTACCTGTGTACTGGCTACAATACCTGTGTACTGGCTACCTGTGTCCTGGCTACCTGTGAACTGTCTACAATACCTGTGTCCTGGCTACCTGTGTACTGGCTGCAATACCTGTGTACTCGCTACCTGTGTACTGGCTGCAATACCTGTGTACTGGCTACCTGTGTACTGGCCACAATACCTGTGTACTGGCTACCTGTGTACTGGGTACAATACCTGTGTACTTGCTACCTGTGTCCTGGCTACCTGTGTACTGGCTGCAATACCTGTGTACTGGCTACCTGTATACTGGTTGCAATACCTATTTACTGGCTACCTGTATACTGGCTGCAATACCTGTGTACTGGCTACCTGTGTACTGGCTGCAATACCTGTGTACTGGCTACCTGTGTATTGGCTGCAATACCTGTTTACTGGCTGCAATACCTGTGTACTGGCTGCAATACTTGTGTGCTGGCTACCTGTGTACCGGCTGCAATACCTGTGTACTAGCTGTGTACTGTGATACTGGCTGCAATACCTGTGTACTGGCTGCAATACCTGTATACTGGTTGCATACTGTGTTACTGGCTGCAATATACCCCACCAGTGAGGCTGAGCTGTATACTGTATACTGTGATACTGAGCTGTATACTCCTGACACAATATGTGGAATACAGGGGACGGAGTGGGTGGATTCTATAAGGGATGGGGCTTATAAGAAGTAGGAGGGGTCAAAAAGGAAGGGCAGGGTCTGGCACCCCCCCATCCTAAAACGTCACCAGCCACCACTTGCCACAGGGACTGCTGAGAAGTGCAGAGTGTGTGTCCTTGACTTTGCAGGAACAGACTGGCCTGCTGCCTTGAGTGTCCAAACGATGAGACGTATCCCATTTAAAGGACGCTCGGGGTAAAGGTCTGCTCATGGAACTAATTCTTTGAGGAGCCTGTTTGTCCGGGGAGGGATTGCAAGAAGAATGTTACTTTGAAAAAAAATCTGCATATATTGTTTTTTTTTCCTTGAATGCTCTGTCAGAAGGTTAGAACCCCCTTCTGACAGAACCACAGGTGAAATGTGATTTGCTGTGTTGATGCTTTTTCTGTCAGTGGGATCTTTAACCCCCCCCCCCCCCCCCGAGAGAAACCGTAAGGAATTTACGGGTAGTAGTAGGTTAGGATGCCTTTCTGTTTTGCAGGATCCTTCAGGATGGGACAACTGCCTATTGATCTTTGGCTGGAGCAACGGACCCTGCGGACAGAGGATTTCTCTTAAGGGAGAGATGCTCTGGTCCTCTGTATATTTGGATGTTGTAGCTATAGGGACCTATAGTTAGGAAGGTGTGGTACATATTGTAAATGTCACAGAGAGATGCCTCTATTTCATAGGTAATTCATTTGTAAATATCCCCTCCAAGTTTTTCCCCTTTTCCCCTCCAACTTATTTTATGAGATGCCCTTACTCCTGGGCCAAGGAGATATTTTTCTAAATTTTCCAGTGAGGAACTGAGTGGTTTTTGGTGGGGGGTTAGTTTTCTCTGGCAGAGTAGGTAAATTTAGGCAGGCCTAGCTGGTTGCTAGGCCTGTTTGTTTTGATTCTGGGCTGGGAATGGCTCAGGGAGTAGCTGGTGACTCACAGGTGAGATCACTTCTCGGTACCTCCTCTTAATTCTAGAAGGGAGGATAGGAAGAGATGTGGACCCTACCTGGGGTATCTCAAGGAGCCCTGACCAATCCCCAACTTGGCCTCCTTAAATACCTGGGGTTGGTCCAGCTGGGGAAGGAGTAGTAGGGTGGAAGAGATTGAGTAAAGAGAGCGTGGAGGCTGCTGTGCCCACGGGGAGCTCCCCAGTCTAGGCACATGAGTGAGCAGAAAGAGGACAGCAGGAGCGAGAACACTCTATGAGTCTCCAGGAGGTCTACTGGTCGCAGAAAGTAGAGTGCTGGTGAGTGAGACACAGTCGGCAGGACTGGGGAGGCACACCTGAAGATAGCTGGGAGTTTGCAGCTGGAGGAGGGTGCAGAACCCGTAGAGAGGACTGTGGAAAGGGCAGTGGAGAGTGGTCATTGCAGCCATGAAGGCTGGCAGGAATTGAAGTGAGCTATCTGGGGGTGGTAGTTGAAGAGAAGATGGCTAGCACCTAAATTTTCTAAACAAAAGAGGCCCGAGGTCTGACTGAGTCAGCGTGTCAGGCCTACCCATGCAGTGCTAACCAGCCTGGAGGAGTGATAGTCTGCAGCAAGGGAGTGCTGGTGAGAGATGAACAGTCTGCAGCACGTGTTGTGCTGGAGGAAGAAGGGAAAGCAGCAAGAGTTTGTGCTGGAGAGAAGTGTATATACTGGAGTGTATATTGGAGTCATAAGCAAATTTTCATCAAATGTTCTGGGCATTCCATAATTCCCTAATTCCTATCCAATTTCAATTTCCTCAATAAAAAAAAAAAAAGCAATGGACTGATCTATGTCTCTGAGTGCCTGGATGGGCAGGGTGACAGGTGAACCACTACTTTCAGCAACCCCTATGGAGGCATGGCTACACAAAATAGCTCAAGCTCTGTCAGATTGGATGGAGAGCGTCTGTGAACAGCAATATTTATGTCTTGCCACAGATTCTCAATTGGATTTAGGTCTGGACTTTGACTGGGCCATTCTAACACATGAATATTCTTTGATCTAAACCATTCCATTGTAGCGCTGGCTGTAGGTTTAGGGTCGTTGTCCTGCTGGAAGGTGAACCTCCGCCCCGGTCTCAAGTCTTTTGCAGGTTTTCTTTTAATATTGCCCCATGTTTGGCTCCATCCATCTTCCCATCAACTCTGAATAACTTCCCCGTCCCAGCTGTAGAAAAGCACACCCACAAAATGATGCTGCTACCACCATGTTTCACGGTGGGGATAATGTGTTCAGGGTGATGTGCAGTGTTAGTTTTCTTCCATACATAGCGTTTTCCTTATAGGCCAAAAAGTTCAATTTTGGTCTCATCTGACCAGAGCACCTTCTTCTACATGTTTGCTGTGCCCCCCCCCCCCCCCCACATGGTTTCTCGCAAACTACAAACGGGACTTCTTATGGCTTTCTCCTTGCCACTCTTCCATAAAGGTCAGATTTGTGGAGGGCACGATTAATAGTTGTCCTGTGGACAGATTCTCCCACCTGAGCTGTGGATCTCTGCAGCTCCTCCAGAGTTACCATGGACCTCTTGGCTGTTTCTCTCATGAATGCTCTCCTTGCCCGGCCTGTCAGTTTAGGTGGACGGCCATGGCTTGGTAGGTCTGCAGTTGTGCCATACTCTTTCCATTTTCAGATTATGGATTGAACAGACCTCCGTGAGATGTTCAAAGCTTGGGATATTTTTTTATAACCTAACCCTGCTTTATACTTCTCCACAACTTTATCCCTGACCTGTCTGGTGTGTTCCTTGGCCTCCATGAAGCTGTTTGTTCACTAAGGTTCTCTGGCAAACCTCTGAGGTCTTCACAGAACTGCTGTATTTTTATTGATGTAGTGCCCTCAATGCTAGGTAGGTATCAGAGTAAGGTTTTTGTTAGGTAAGGCAAATGTAATCAGGCCTGACTGTGCATGTCTGATTGTTTTGATACTGGGCTGGGAGTGGCTCAGGTAGGACTGGGTGATTCACAGATGGTGTCATCAGGACCTCCCACTTCTTTTCAGAAGGTTCTGGTGTTTTCTGGAAAGAGAGGTGGAAGGGAAGGTGTAGCCATCTGGGGTGTTCTAAGGAACCCTGACCAATCCCCCACCTGGATTGGCAGGGGGCAGGCCTCCTTAAGTACCCAGGGCCAGCCCAGTCTGGGAGGAGAAGTTTGGGTGGAAGTCTGGAGATGTTATAGTGTGGTGGCTATCCACAGCCAGGGGAAGCTCCCAGTCCGGGGGGGTGACCCCTGACCCCAGGCCCGGAGTGATCTTCAGTGTGGAACTGCAAGTGTCAGGAGTCGGTGAGCAACATACCCTGAGATACTGGAGAAAGGCATGCCGGAGCAGATTGGGGTGAGAGACAGTCTGGGAAGGATGCAGAGGCCAGTGTGGAACTTGGTTGTTGTTGTGGAGAAGGTCGTTGTAGCTGAAGGAGCTGTCAGGGCCTGCAAGAGGATGGGCTGGGAGTAGGGTTGCCACATCATCCCTTTAATCCAGGACACATATGAATTACACAGGTTCTGTGGCTGATTAAGGTGGTAATTAAACTCACTTGGTACCTTATCTGCATTAAATTAGCCTCAGAACAACCTGTGTAATTCATATGTGTCCTGGATTAAAGGGGTGATGTGGCAACTCTAGCTGTGAGTAGTAGTCCATCGCACAAGCTAGCACAGAGTACTTTGCTACACTTTGGAGGCTATTAGCCTCTGTCTGTAATGGGCGGTCCGGAGGTACTACTTCAATTATAGCAGGCCTCACCATGTGCTAGCTAGGCCGAAGAAGACGATTGGAGGCCTGGTATATATCCTTCCAGGTCTCACCTGTGAGAAGCAAGTGTTGTGCAGGAGAGAGGAACAGGGAGTGTAATGTACAGCAAGTGTCAGTGCTGGAGGAAGAAGTATATATACAGAGGTGTATAGAAACATAGAAAAGTGACGGCAGAAAAAGACTGAGTAGTCCATCGAGTCTGCCCCTTTTTATTTATTTATTTTTTTTTTTTATTTTTATTATATTTTTTTTACATTAACCTTGTTGTCTGACTATAGATTTATGTTTATCCCAAGCATGTTTGAAGCCATTTACTGTTGACTGTCTCACAACCTCTGTTGGTAGTTTATTCCAATCATCAACCACCCTTTCAGTAAAATAATACTTTCTAAGATTAGTTTTGAACTTCCCCCAGTTAGTTTGAGGTCCCTGTGTTCTTGATTTTGGTTTCATTTTGAAAAAACTGCCCTCCTGAACCTTATTCACCCCCTTGATGTATTTAAAGGTTTCAATCATGTCTCATATATGTATATAGAAGTCCCATGTATATAGAAGTCCCATGTAAAGAATTGTTCAATTCCTGGGCATCCCATAATCATCCCTACCCCATCCAAGTTCAAATCCCCTAATTAAAAAAAACACAAAATTTAGTACCAACCTGTTCTGTGTCTCCGGATGTGTGGAAAAGTGTGACTGAGGGCAGTGTGATCAGGTGAACCACAACAACCAGCCACCCCTAAGGGGACCATTGGCTAGACTGAGATTAAATTACACACAGGTGGACTCTATTTACTAACTAGGTGACTTCTGAAGGCAATTGGTTCCACTAGATTTTAGTTAGGGGTATCAGAGAAAAGGGGGCTGAATACAAATGCCCCCCACACTTTTCACAGATTTATTTGTAAAAAATGTTGAAAACCATTTATCATTTTCCTTCCACTTCACAATTATGTGCCACTTTGTGTCGGTCTCTCACATAAAATCCCAATAAAATACATTTACATTTTTGGTTGTAACAAAATGTGGAAAATTTCAAGGTGTGTGAATATTTTTTCAAGGCACTGTATGTGCTGAATGGGAAGTGCTTTTCTTTCATGAGTCCAGGCTGATGTGATCAGTTGCCACTAGTAAAACGGTCCCGGGCTTCCTAGGTTCACAGAAGATGGGCAGTAGACCTGATTTATCTCTGCTTCAGATCAGTAACACCTGCCGGTCTTCTCCTTCCCTCAGGCTGTGACTGAAGAGTGAAAGGAGAAGCAGCAGACTGATGAGCTCATCTCCCTGTCACTCTGCTCCCTCCTGCTATCAGCATGTCCCTTGTTAGAACTGCAGCACAGCTGATTGGCTCATTGTTCTGCCCCCCCCCCCTCTCCTAGTCTGAGATAGGTTCTGCAAGAGCCTGATATCAGGTCACATTCAGGTACTTACACTGCTTACATTAATTTAAAAAACACACACAATAATGTATTCATAAATGCAGAACTGCTGTTATTTGTGTCTTTTTTTTTAATCTTCCCAGAGTTCAGCTTTAATAGATGTTTTCTACTATTTTGGGGTTTAGGGTGAAGAACAGATTGATATAAAAGCTGAGGATAAAGAAGAAGTAAGGACGTATGTGGGGGGTAATCAGCCGTCCACAGAGGAGGTTGGGATGATTACGAAAAGTGAACAGGAAGAAATGTCTCTACTTATCAACACAAGTAAGTATAGGCACTATGGAAGAAACAGGTCACAGTCTCATTTTACTCCTAAGTTTAATGCCGTATCTGTGTATATTAAAAGTCAGCAGCTACAAAAAGTGTATCTGCTGATTTCTAATAAACACACACTTACCTGTCCCAAGATCCAGCGATGCGGCCGCCCGAAGCCTCGGTTCTCTCCCCGGCACCACTACTGTGGACACCTGGCTGTGACAGCTTGCAGCTTCACAGCCGGGTGCACACCGAATGGCCGGGCAATCTTCTGGGACCTGTGACGTATCCCAGAAGATTGCAGGGAGGGAGAGGGAAAGGAGAACTTCCGCTCGAGTCACCTAGGCGGCCGGAGCGAAAGTGGGAGATGGGTACCTGTCAAAACTAGGTACCCGTTCACCCCAAAAATAATGACATGCCAAATGTGGCATGTGAGAGGGTCAGGAGTCCTTTTGGGTGGAACTCCGCTTTAAGGATTGTTGGTTTAAGGAAAAATGCAAGATAATTCTCAGATCTTCACATCATCCTGTAAGCATGTGCTAAAAGGCTAAGTATGTGTTTGCCTAATAAAGGGTTAATGTATGGTATGGGAAGGGTAACACTTGGTGCTGTGATGTTCCCTCCCCTGCACGTGTCACTTCCTACTTCTGAAGTGATATATGTAGGAGGCAGAGGCGTAACTAGAACCTTCAGGGCCCCGGTGCAAGAAATTATGAAGGGCCCCCCTGGCCAGGAGCCCCTCCCTCTTCCCACTGATCCTGGGGCCCTTTACTCCCATTGCGGGTCCCTTTATTACGGTCCCGCAGCGGGGCCCTTTCACAAGTTCTGCAGCGGGCCCCCTTTCTGCCATCTTCGAGCCTCCCCATGGTGGTGAAATGCCAGGGCCCGGTCACAATGCAACCTTTGCAATCCTGACAATTCCCTCACTGGTGTCAGTAGTTTTTTATTTTAATTTTATTATTTTTTTACCATTTCATTTTATTTTTCTTATTTTTTTATAATTCATTTTAGGAGCTTTGTTGGGGGCTTTGATGAGATATCAGGGGTCTAAACAAACCTCAGCCCTCAATCTCCATCTATGTAGCCCCAGCTGCAAGGTTTAAGAGAAAATTGGGGAACAAAATGTACAATCCAGTAAACCCTTGAGGCTATGGAGTAACGTGTGTTAAGGAGAGGGAGCAGTCATCGAAGGAGAGAGAACGGTGGTGGCCAGTGACAGTGATTTAGTAGGTGGGGTTAGCTGGGCACTTGGTGATTCCTACTGATTGGCCGGTAGGGTTGCCACCTGATTCACCCAGACAGTCCAGGTTTTGAAATCATGTGTCTGGATTTCAGTCCACTTGAAACCCGGACACCTTATTCAGACAGGAATGTGGCTTGGAACAGGGCCTGACAGGACGGTGAAGGAGCACTATGTGGGCTGCATTACTATTTTCATTGGAGTGCCAAAAGGTGTCCCAGATCTGTTATAATCCTATACTGTATACTAAAAAATTACTGTGTGCCTGACCGTAACCACTCTCCAACCACCCACAGTAGATTTACTGCAGGCGTGCGTCAGCTGAAAGCCAGGCAATGTATGCGTACATCCCCCAATACATACACACTAGCACGCACCTTCCAGTGGACAATGTCCATCCATGGACAATGTTCCCAACAAATGAGGAGGTGATACTGTACACCATATGAAAGGTCCATCTCCATTCCTCAATATAACGTCATGTTCCCAACAAATGAGGAGGAGATACTGTACACCATATGAAAGGTCCATCTCCATTTCTCAAAATAATGTCATGTTCCCAACAAATGAGGAGGAGATACTGTACATCATATGAAAGGTCCATCTATGTTCCTCACTATAATGTCATGTTCCCAACAAATAAGGAACACATACTGTACACTAGTGTTTCTCAACTCCAGTCCTCAAGGCACCCCAACAGGTCATGTTTTCAAGCTTACAATTATTTAGCACAGGTGATTTGATCAGTTTCACTGCCTTAGTAATTACCACAGCCATTTCATCTAAGGGAAACACTGAAAACATGACCTGTTGGGGCGCCTTGGGGACTGTACCTGAGAAACACTGCTGTACACCATATGAAAGGTCCATCTCCATTCCTTAATATAACGTCATGTTCCCAACAAATGAGGAGGAGATACTGTACACCATATGAAAGGTCCATCTCCATTCCTCAATATAACGTCATGTTCCCAACAAATGAGGAGGAGATACTGTACACCATATGAGAGGTCCATCTCCATTCCTCAATATAATGTCATGTTCCCAACAAATGGGGAGGAGATACTGTACACCATATGAAAGGTCCATCTCCATTCCTCAATATAACGTCATGTTCCCAGAGGAGGAGTAAACAACCCTTGTACTGCAATATAACTCCTTACCTCTACCTGGAAAGTATACCACATGTCATAGAGGAG
>BLSH010507485.1:292643-305843 GCA_018402905.1 Glandirana rugosa | reverse complement strand
GAAGTCTGATGACCACTTAATTATTACAGCTCCTTCAGCTCACTCCCTAAAACCCAAGAGAAAAAAAGAGAAGATTCTAGAAGTCAACTTCAAGATCATTGATCTGCTGACAGGAGAGGTGAGCGGTGCTGGGAATTCTGGGACATTATCCAGTAACAGACAAGGGATGTGTCTGGATGGTGACTGTATCATTGTGTGTGTCAGGTTCCTATAAGGTGTCAGGATGTCACTGTCTATTTCTCCATGGAGGAGTGGGAGTATTTAGAAGGACACAAGGATCTCTACAAGGACGTCATGATGGAGAATCAGCCGCCCCTCACATCACCGGGTAAGAGGAGACTTTATTGTAAAGGAGAGAGCAGTATGGAGGCTCCACCTAGACCCCCCATCATCTGATAAACACATAGAAACAATGTATTCAGTCAGTGTTGTGTTTCCTACAGATGGATCCAGTAATGGGAACCCACCAGAGAGATGTCCCCGTTCTCTGTATTTCCGGGATTCCACACAGGAAGGTCACACCATCCCTCACCATCATCAGGTAGATGGGAAGAACATCAAAGTGGTACTAGACTGTATGAGATTATATTCTTCTCTTAGCTTATTGGTCCTCACATTTTAAAGTTTTTTTTTTTTTCTTTTTGTTGGTTTAGCATGAAGAACAGGTGTCTGTGAAAGTTAAGTTTAAAGAGGAAGAAGACGTGATGACTGTGATGGGTTATCAGGAGTCTATGGAGGAAGTTGGGATGATGGTGACAACTAAAGCGGGGGAACCTTCTCTAGATATCAGCACAGGTGAGTAATAAACACTAAATACATAAATGAAGATTGATCTGGTAATATGGTTTCTAAAAGGATATCGTGATGGAGAATCAGCCGCCCCTCACATCACCGGGTAAGAGGAGACTTTATTGTAAAGGAGAGAGCAGTACGGAGGGTCCACCTAGATCCCCCATCATCTGATAAATACATAGAAACAATGTATTCAGTCAGTGTTGTGTTTCCTACAGATGGATCCAGTAATGGGAACCCACCAGAGAGATGTCCCCATCCTCTGTATTCCCGGGATTCCACACAGGAAGGTCACACCATCCCTCACCATCATCAGGTAAGTGGACTCTGTGTATAGAACACAGCAATATCTCTGAATTTGTGAGATGATATTCTTTTATGTAGTCTCTTGTTTTATTGCTTACTTCTACATCTGAAGTGCGGTATTTGTTCCCTGCACCATTAGTCCTGTTTTCCAGCTCTTTCTTTTTTCTTCTGTAAGCACCTTATATTTTTACCCCCCATTTTATTATTTTTTTTTTAATCAATTTATGTTACTTTCTATTGTGGAAAGCGAACACATATGTAGGTCGCGTCCAGATATGTAAATGATGTTCAAACCACACATGTGGGGTATCGATGTGAACGTTAGAACAAGAGCAATAATTCTAGCCCAAGACCTCCACTGTAATTCTAAACTGGTAACCTGTAAAAAATGTTAAAAAGTGTCGCCTATGGAGACTTCTAAGTACCGAAGTTTGGTGCCATTCCATGAGTGTGCACAATTTTTAAGCCTGACATGTTAGGTATCTATTTACTCGGCGTAACATCATCTGTCACATTATACCAAAAAATTGGGCTAACTTTCGTTTTTTTTTTTATTCATGAAAGTGTTTTTTCCCCCAATAAATCACGTTTGAAAAATTGCTGTGCAAATACCGTGTGACATAAAAACTGCCAATGACCGCCATTTTATTCCCTAGGGTCTCTGTTTAAAAAATGTATATAATGTTTGGGGGTTCCAAGTATTTTTCTAGCAAACAAAATGATGATTTCTACATGTAGGATAGGAGTGCTGGAATTTGCGTGGTATGGAAGTGTTTAATGATGTATTAATGATTTCAGAGCTGCTGTCATTTGTGTCTTTTATATCTGGCTGGAGTTTGGCTCTAATAGATGTTTTCTATAATTTTGGGGTTTAGAGTGAAGAACAGATTGATATAAAAGCTGAGGTTAAAGAAGAAGAAGTGCAGACGTATGTGGGGGGTGATCAGCCGTCCACAGAGGAGGTTGGGATGATTATGAAAAATGAACAGGATGGAATTTCTCCACTTATCAACACAAGTAAGTATAGGCACTATGGAAGAAACGGGTCACAGTCTCATTTTACTTGTGAGTATAATGATTGTAGTTTTAAGGAAATATGTTAGATAATTAATGCTGGAGTACATTGATGAACTTCTGCAGGTAGGGGTAGCTTGGCACTAGGCAAACACTACTAAGCGGCTGAGTCCCTCGCTGCAGAACGGAAACCTCCCAGAGACCGTGCCCAGAACCATGGTGTGCAAGGCCTCACAAAGTAAGTGCGGTGGTTCCTATCTTTGCCCTCAGGTTGGACATGGTGAAGTATACAGAGCACAGTGTTTCACAACCGCTATGGAGGAGAATCAGTGCTCAGCGCTATTCCCCCCCCTTATGAAATGGGCACTGGAGATAATGACAATGCCACTAATGATCCCTTCGAAGCCCATGCTATTTATGATGCATTTATGCTCTTTGTAAATGAAGGTCTGGAAGGTCAATTATTTGCCCAGGAGAACTGAGCAATAAGACAATATGCTGGGATTGTGGTGATATCCACAACACAAATACAATATCCATGAATAGTTTAGTATTGATTAGTATACAGTACAGAGTTGTCAGAAATGCTGGTGCACCAGTGTACTCAAGTGTATATATACAGCGGGTAAAATAAGTATTGAACACGTCCCCATTTTTCTAGGTAAATACAGTATATTTCTAAAGGTGCTATTGGCATGAAATTTCCACCATATTTCGGTAACTACCCATGCAATCCATACATACAAAGAAACCAAAACAAATAAGTTCAGAAATTAAGTTCTGTGTAATAAAATGGAATGATACAGGGAAAAAGTATTGAACTCATGAAGAAAACAAGGTGCCAAAAGGCATGGGAAGCCAAGTCACCAGCTGATAATAAAAAGGTGTCTCATTACCAAGGTGTCACACAAGAAACATGATGGGTAAAAGCAAAGAGCTCTTTCAAAAACCTTCACAACCATATTGTTGCAAAACATACTGATGGCATTGGCAAACTTTATATAATTGAAGGAAGGTTGGATGGAAAAATGTACCAAGGCATTCTTGATAAAAATCTGCTGCCATCTACCAGAGTGATGAAGATGAAATGAGGGGTAGACATTTCAGCAAGACTATGATCCCAAACACAAAGCCAATGAAAACTCTCAATTGGTTTTAAAGAAAGAAAATAAAGCTGCTAGAATGGCCCAGCCAATCACCTGACTTAAATCCAACAGAAAATCTAAGAGCTAAAGATCAGAGTTCCTAGAAGAGGCCCTCAAGGCTCACTCAGTCTTGGTCACAGTACCATGCTGCACGGGCCCACTCCGGGCCTCTAGGAAGGGGCTCTCCTGACACTCCAGGCTTTCACACTTGTGCTGTTACATGTAATTATCATGTAAACATAATGCTATGCATAGTTATAGTAATGTTTATATCGTTGGTTACCATCTTGTGGTTGTTTTGAATATTGCATTATCCTATTCTGATTTCTTAGTGTGTTCCCTCCCATCCTCTGTGAGGTAATTTCCTCTTCCTGGTTCACTCTGTGATGTAACTTCCTCTTCATGTGTCCTCTCTGTGTCTCATGAGGAAGAATATGGCCACTCATGTCTAGGCCGCACACAATCTGCTCGCATCTTAGGACACATTACCATGTTTTGACCTGCAGATACCATCTTTCAACCATCTGCCACATTTGTTGTATGCTGTATCTGCTATTTGCAATAAATCTACGCTTATGGAAGAATCAGTGTCTGGTGAGTTCAAGCTATCTGATAATGACTGTCCGCTGTAATTATATCTGCTTATACAAGCCAGGCATAGAGGTCTCAGCAAGGGATACATCACTATTACAACAGTTGGAGCCAGAATAACACTCCTCCAAGGCTCACGGTCCCCTCTGGTCCCCAAGACTCTCTCTTCCAGTTGTCTCAGCTATGGTGCTCCAGACTCTATCTGTTGGTCCAACTCTTTCAGTCCACTGACCTGGAACCTCTCCCACATGGAGTGCCGTCTCAAGGATATTGCCTGGGTTCCTAAACAATAGCACACCTTCCTGGCTGCAGCAGCTGCTCCAATTCCACCTCTCTGAGTTATACCCAGATCTGCCTTATAATGGATGTGTGCACCTGGATACACACACAACCTGCAGAATTTCTGGAAAACCTGGACACAAGACTGAAGACTCCATCCCACCCAACGCTCTTTGGAGGCTTCAAGTCTCCAGTCCCGATCCAGACTTACCAAATCCAGAGAAAATGTAAAACATAATTTTCTCTGCTCACAAACCTTCTGCTGGAGCTTCTCAAACTTGACTCTTTGAGAGTCCTGTGTCCATTTTAAACTCATTTTCACAGAGACAGGGTCTCTCAATCTCACATTACCTAGAAAAATAGTAACATGTTCAATACTTATTTTACCCGTTGTATACAGGGTCTATGGAATACCATCTCCTTGAACCCTTTCTCTACTTCTAATGTATGTCATGCATTGGCAGCAGCAGGTGACCAACAAATGTTTCATTTGTTGATCTCCCCTCCCTAGTAAGAACATGGAAGTAATGTGGATTATATCACTTCTGGGTCCAGCTGTCACTAACCCCAGCTATTATGGGTGTGGAAGAAGCTAACGGAGCTGGATCTGTGAGATCGGCATTTCCACTTATTCCACCGACGGGGAGGTAGAGCTAAAACTTATTGTGAACTACTGACATTTTTTTTTAATTTCTTTCCAACAGATGGAGGTGATGTCAGGAACACCTTGGAGCAACCTCTTATATTATTATTATATTATCCTAGCTCAGAAGATAATGTCATCACACAGGATCCTCCAGGAGGAAATCCAAATGCACAAAATATCCATCACAGACCTTCCTGTCCGGAGACATCAATGGATCCCTCTGATCAGGGGGAATCTTCTCATCAATCACATACTATGATTGCAGATATCCATGGAAGATCTCACACTGCAGATAGATCAACAGATCCTTCTAATCCCAAGGAATCTTCCCCACCCCATGAAGGAGCTCACCAAGGTGACAATCTATTCTCGTGTTCAGAGTGCGGGAAATGTTCTATTTATAAAGGAGATCTTGTTAAATACCAAAGATTTCACACAGGTGAGCATCCTTATTCATGTTCAGAGTGCTGGGAATCTTTCCATAAGAAACATAATCTTGGTAAACACCAGAAAATTCAGAAGGGTGAACGGCTCTATTCATGTTCAGTGTGCGGGAAATGTTTCACTCATCGAGGAGACCTTGTTGAACATCAGAGAATTCACACTGGTGAGCGTCCTTATTCATGTTCAGAGTGCGGAAAATCATTCTCTCACAAAGGAAAGCTTGTGACACACCAGAGATTTCACACGGGTGAACGTCCCTATTCATGTTCAGAGTGCGGGACATCTTTTACTCAAAAAGGAAACCTTCTTAGACACCAGAGAATTCACACAGGTGAACGTCCCTATTCTTGTTCAGAGTGTGGGAAATCTTTCATTAAGAAAGATCATCTTGATACACATCAGAGAATTCACACGGGTGAGCGTCCTTATTCATGTTTAGAGTGCGGGAAATCTTTCACTCACAAAGGAGACCTTGTTAGACATCAAAGAATTCACACAGGTGAGCGCCCTTATTCATGTTCAGAGTGCGGGAATCGCTTCACTCAGAAAGCAGGCCTTGATGCACACCGGAGAATTCACATGAGTGAGTGGCCTTATTCATGTTCAGAGTGTGGGAAATCTTATACTCAGAAAGCAAGCCTTCTTGCACACTTGAGAATTCACATGGGTAATTGTCCTAATTCGATTTCAGAATGAAGGTAATATTTCCATAAGAAAGAACCACTTCTTAAATACCAGACAATACAGTGTAGCATGGATGGTGGAGGAGAGCTGTCGGAGAATGTAGTGTGGATGGTGGAGGAAAGCTGTGGGAGAATGTAGTGTGGATGATGGAGGAGAGCTGTCGGAGAATGTAGTGTGGATGGTGGAGGAGAGCTGTGGGAGAATGTAGTGTGGATGGTGGAGGAGAACCAATGGGGAATGTAGTGTGGATGGTGGAAGTGAGCTGTGGAAGAATGTAGTGTGGATGGTGGAGGAGAGCTGTCGGAGAATGTAGTGTGGATAGTGGAGGAGAGCTGTCGGAGAATGTAGTGTGGATGGTGGAGGAGAGCTGTCGGAGAATGTAGTGTGGATGGTGGAGGAGAGCTGTCGGAGAATGTAATACAGACATTGAGAAAAGACCCACGGGTGCAGAGAGTGTTTAGTGATGTAGACAATGCTGAGATAATAATGTGGTGAGGATGTAGACGCTGATAATAAAAGAATGTCCCAATCAGGGTGCTGTTATTCTTGAGGAAACACTGAACGCCAAGGACTCTGCATTGCAGTGTAAAACTCCAGAAGAGACTGAATCTGATGAGTTCTACATATTTATTCCTAGCACATTTATTCCTGGTGATAGAATCCTCCAACATCGTAGGTAGGGCTAATTATTCAGGACTGAGTCAGATCTGCACTGAACACTTACAGGAAACACATGGTGGAGTCCTTGGTGAAAAGAAGACGTTCCAATGTCTTTTGATAAGAATGGGAAGATATATTATCCACAAAATAGACAAACTATAGAAGAATAACTTATAGTGATGTCAAATATGTACATTTACTATGAAGGGACAAGACCGATCTCAAAAAAGAGCCCTCTGTATATTGGTAATCAGTTTAAAACACTATTAAAAATTTGTATGTTTATACAATTAATGTGTGCATCAATTTGAGTTTGTTTTTCATTCTTTTGCCATTAGTATAAATAGGTATGAGTAATTGCAATTTTTTTTAGGCGTGTTTCTTACGCTGACGTGTTGTGGCTGTGCTGTAAGGAAAAAATAATGTCCATTTGTTTAAAATGTAAAGGAAAAAATGCACAAATGTGCAACACATCCTTTAAGCCTTTATTGGATAGGCCACAATTTCTGAGGGTGAGAACAAGCAGATTGCATGTAGATTTTAAAAACAATATTGTACTATTTTGGAGTCTAAAAATGAAAGTAGGTTACAAATTTGCACAACAAATATTAAGTGTATAAAAGCAGGCATTTGACACCCATAAATGAAATTAAAACAAACTGTATTTTTGTGTTAAATTTGAAAAAAATTAGCTAATTTGTATGGCATCTTTGAAGCCTTTATTGGATAGGCCACAATTTCTGAGGGAGAGATCAAGCACATTGTATCAGGAAAGAACAATTTGTATCTTTTTCATTTTGAAGGCTGAATATAAGAAGATTTACTCCACAGAAAACAAGCCTGCATGGGAAGGCTGCAATTTCTGAGAAACTGAGCAAAATGTAATTGCACCACACTTGTCAACCCTTCATTAGAATAGGGTGCAATTTCTTAGACAGAAAGTAGATTGCACGTAAAAGCAAAAATTTTCTTCCTTTTTCACAGACTGAATAAACAAACATTTTACAGATTTGCTGCAAAGCTTGTAATCGTTTCTGGCAACACCACTTTTTCTGAGAGAGAGAGAGCAAGTAGATTGCAGCTAAAAATAAGATATTACTTTCTATTTTTTTTTTTGCAAGAATGAATCAAGGTGGTACTTAGTAATAACTTTGCACTGTGGTGTAGTCTACAGCACACGTTTTGACTACCTGCCTCACTGATTTTATGCCCATGCCTCACTCTCCTTCTTTTGGATATCTGGCACTCAAGAACAGCCAGCTGAATCATCACCATATCTCCCTCATCACTAGAGCCAACCTGGATGCAGGCTGAAGCTGCAGGAGCATCTGTGCTTATTGATTTTCTCTGCCTGTTGTCACCTCCCTCTATGCTTCAATTGCTCTCCTCACCTGTGCACACTGCCCCACCTTCCTGCATGCAATGCTTCCCTTCCACTACACACTGACCCCCCCCCCCGCCGCACACAATGCCTCAGTGAAACTGTCAGCTACTACACATTTCTCTCTGACAAGTTTAGTAGCTGGCTTGTTCTGTTGTGGGCTTGTGTAAGTATAGGAGCTGGCTTGTGCTCTGATGAATGAAAGCGAATCTCTGCACCAGCAATCTCCCGGAGATACGAGAGGACTGCTCGCCTCTACTCATACAGGTTTCATCTATCAATCAGACATCAGCAGGAGATCCGAGAGGACTGCTCACCTCTACTCATACAGGTTTCGTCTATCAGACATCATCAGGAGATCCGAGAGGACTGCTCGCCTCTACTCATACAGGTTTCGTCTATCAGACATCATCAGGAGATCCGAGAGGACTGCTCGCTTCTACTCATATGGGTTTCGCCTATTAATCAGACATCAGCAGCAGACGTCTCCTGATGATGTCTGATTTTTAGCCAAAACCTGTACCAGTAGAGGCAAGCAGTCTTCTCGGATCTCCGGAAAGTAGATGTCAGTATGCTGGCTCCTGTTTATTAGTGTTTTTTAAAAAGATAAAAATAGTGATAGTCTGCCCTATGAAATCCTTTCTGTTTTGACCCTTTCCATGCATGAGAGTTGTTACCAGAATTCTGTGTGAGAGGAGCAGCATAAAGAAGAGACAAGTAGCCACGCACATCGGAGCTGTGAAAAAGCCTTTACAAACCTTTTTTGGCATAAGCCAAAAGGGGTAAACATTATCTGGTTTGGACCCATTGGAGCTGGGGCACAACTCACATGGAGTGGTTTGTTGGTGGTGATAAGCACTGCAGTAGAAAACCTATTTCACCACTTCTTATCCAGCATGCTGGCACTTTTCTGATAGAAGAACTTTTTGTAATTTTTTATAGACATTTGTTGATATATATTTGAAAAAACACTCGTGACTTGGGAGTTTATAGGGGGCTGTTGCTGTATGAATTGTTCCCATAAATGGGGCAAAGGATTTGTATTTAAAAAATACAGCGCTCGCTCTTCCCTAATTGTCAGCCAAACCCCTTATTCTACTTTGTTAAAGGTAATATGTAACAATATGTGAATGGATGAAACCCTAGAGACCTGTTAGCCTCTAACTATACTCAATTCATTGGTAACATCAATATTAAAAGTGCTGCTAGTGCATACAACGTGCTGTTTCCACAGTGCTATATATCTGTGCAAATATAAATAATAATTGTGCAAGATTATAAAAGTCCATTAATGTAAATAATAAAGTGCTTCTGTGTTCAAAAGTGCTCCTTTAAAATTTTAGTGATCCATGTGACACTGAGTTTTGTCCGCACTCACCGGATCTGTTGGACCCTTGTATCGTACGATAGAAAGGGTCATAAGGGCTTGCAGGTCTCTTTTTGGGGGCACATTACCCACTGTGGGATCCTCCGGGTGCTCCTTGTGTTGCCACACTCTTTCCAGACAAAACCTTTACATCAGTGGTTCTCAACTCCTGTCCTCGGGACACAACAACAGACCAGATTTTCAGTATTACCTTGGGGAGATGCAGACTAGAATACTGCAGTCACTGAGCAGCAAATGATATCACCTGTGATGCATTTCAGTTATCCTGCAAACCTGGCCTGTTAATGGGTCCCGAGGACCGGAGTTGAGAACCACTGCTTTAGATGGTACTATTGGCAGAAATTCCGCTTGTTGGGAAGAAAGAACTCCTCATAGTGTGATATCTTTTAGCTTTTTATTACAGCATAAGCTAACAGATAGTATTACAAAATACTTTAAAAAGGCAAAAAATGTCTTTAAATATTCCCCCACAGTACAAGGGATAGTGGACGCTATAGGATTCCTTAGCATGCGTACACCTCCTGGGCCGGTAGTGACGTCAGGGAGACCAACTTGACGCATCTCATCATTTCCTTGCAACGTTTTCAAAAGCAGCATTTAAAGACCTGCAAGCCCTTATGACCCTTTTTATCGTACGATACAAGGGTCCAACAGATCTGGTGAGTACCAGTGTTTTTCTATGATACGTCTAACTGTTTGACGTTGGTTATTATACCGCGTGATTATTCACATTGTATGTGAATTAATATCTTTTTTTGTTGGTAAATATTAAGTCCTGCCTGTTTTTATCTTTGGCTGGTTTGAAAGCTTTCTTAAGACATTTCTGAGAATAGCTACGTCTTGATAATCTCTCCCTAAGGTGACCAGCCTCAGAGAGAAAATTATCTTCATTTGAACAGTTCCTCCTAAGCCTTAAATATTGGCTGTAGGGGATCAAACGTATCATAGGCAGAGGATGTGCACTAGAGGCATGTAGTATGGTATTACCTGCCATTGGTTTACGGTAAAGCCCACTAGACAGGCTACCATCCTGGTTTTTGGAGATTCTTACATCCAAAAAAGTAATTTTGACTCAGTATAGGTCATCGTAAAATTGAGATTAAAGTTGTTCTTATTCATGGCAGAAATGCATGTATGGAGTGTTTCCAATGGGCCTTCCCAAATAATCACAATGTCATCAATATATCTAAACCATGATGTAATGTGACAAGTAAGTGGTGATAGAGAGTCGTCCCACAAGAGAGTACATTCCCATTCCCCCAGCATAGGCATAGCATAGGAGGGTGCATAGGAGGGGGCACAGCAGGTGCCCATGGCCACACCCTGCACCTTGAGGAAATGGGAACCATTGAAAGAAAAAGTATTGTGGGTCAGCACAAACTCAAGCGCATCAGTAATAAATTCATGCAATTTTTTGTCGTCTTTATGAGATTGTGAAAGAATGTTTAGTGGCTGGAAGACCCTGGTATTGAGGAATGGAACTATATAAGATCTTGACATCCACAGCTACCAAAAGTGCCTCCGGGGGAGATGATTTCCTTCTAGTTGCTGGAGCAGATGGATAGTGTCTTCTGTCTCGGATGGTAAGTTGGCAACATAGGGTCTTAAAGAGGAAGTAAACCCTGATGGGTTTTACTTCCTTTTCGTTGCTCTTCATTACCCTGCAATGTAAAAGCATAATAGGTTAGTATGCATTGCATACTAGCCTATTACGTGACACCTGCATTGGAAGCCCGCGCTGTCACCGCTCCAGGCCGCGTCCATTTTCACCCCTCTTCCTTCTGGGGCCGCGGTTTCCGGCTCTGTGATTGGCCGGAGTTGTGTGACGTCACTCCCACGTATGTGCGCGGGAGCCGCCAATCGTGGCACGATCTCAGTAAGAAAAAGCATGGAGGCTGTTTCTTCACTGCTCATGTGCCTGATGACATAGGATATATGCAGGGAACCTACAGGTAAGCCTTATTATAGGCTTACCTGTAGGTTAAAGTGGTTGTCAAGAGTTGACAAGAGAATGTGCATTGATATATTTGCTGACATTCTCAGTGATGCAACTGTTGCCTGATAGGATTGGTCTCGCATAAAGTACCACTAATTTAACTTGGTCCCAATTACTATTTTATTCATAACTTTATCCTATTCAGTATCTTATGGTACGAGATGCTTTATATCCATCACTAGGCTTAATGTTTTATCTATACAAATGGTAGAATTTGTTAGTCAATTTTCCTTTTTTTTGGACTTTCTAATTATAGATCTTTCTACTCACTTAAAGTGATATGGTTGCTGGCACCTAAACATACTCGTGCGCATACTACGCACAATATCTGCTACTCAAGCTGACCGATTTTTTGGGAGCTTAGTGAGAAGCAGGTTGGGCATTGCTATGTGTGTGTCTACCCTTTTCCATCTTAGGGAGCATCTTGAAGGCACATTACCTTCTGTCCCTGGTTTTTATGCAGTGGTGTTTTGCTTGCTTGTATGAAAAGCCTGATTTCTAATCATTCCAAGGTGCCCTGTTACATGTGTAGAATTTGCCTTGTTGATTATAATGAACTGTAACCATGTTTTTTTATATTATAGAACATCTCTGCAGCATTGCCCCTGAGAAAAGGACAAGCTCCTGAAACGCGTTAGGATTTGAGAAGGATTTTATCCATTCACGAATTTTCATATGAATTATTTTAATCTGGTTTTGTAATGTTTGCGTGGTGATGTATACACCTTGATTTTTTATCTATCATGTAATAAAATTTCTACTTTTATATAAATAATTTAGTTTGCCTTTAAAGTCCCAAGTATTAGGGGGTACTTTTTTGTCCTACATATATAACAAGGGATGTTGGCAATTTGGGATTTTCCCAGGTGGTATATACCAATTTTCTATGGCACTTTTAAAATGGTATTTTGATTTTTGGCATGCATTTTTGTTTGTGACAGATTAGAGGACAAGTGCGCTAAATCATTATATTTATCTTGTTATTACATATGTATGCATTGAGAGGGCGCAGCAGTTCTCTATTGCAATCGCACTATTGCACAGGTAATCAAACACCACATTTAATATTAGATCTCACCCAGGAAATCATCTAGCTTCGGAATGGAGAGGTGAGGAGGATTCTGGGAGGTCACATGACATTGGTGTTTCTCTTTAAATGCCGATTTTTCTGAAGCGACCAATTAACCATTGCAGTCCTGTTTTTAGTTCAGATACATCCTAAATATAGAGCCATAAATCCAACTGTACATCCAGAGCCTCTGGTTTATAGACCAGATACATCCTAAATATAGAACCATATATCCAACTGTCCCTCCATAGCCTCTAGTTTATAGACCGGATACGTACTAAATATAGAACCATTTATCCAACTGTCCATCCAGAACCTCTGGTTTATAGACCGGATACATCCTAAATATAGAACCATTTATCCAACTGTCCATGCAGAGCCTCTGGTTTATAGACCGGATACATCCTAAATACAGAACCATTTATCCAACTGTCCATCCAGAGCCTCTGGTTTATAGACCGGATACATCCTAAATATAGAACCATTTATCCAACTGTCCATGCAGAGCCTCTGGTTTATAGACCGGATACATCCTAAATACAGAACTATTTCTCCAACTGTCCATCCAGAGCCTCTGGTTTATAGACCGGATACATCCTAAATATAGAACCATTTCTCCAACTGTCCATCCAGAGCCTCTGGTTTATAGACCAGATACATCCTATTTACCAAGATATAAATCATGCATAGGCCAGATATTTGGTCTCCGATACCTCCCTGTCAACCTATTTACCGAGATATAAATCCTACATAGACCAGATATTTGGTCTCCGAGACCTACCTGTCAACCTCTTTACCAAGATATA
>BLSH010507485.1:278700-289320 GCA_018402905.1 Glandirana rugosa | reverse complement strand
GTGTCAGGATGTCACTGTCTATTTCTCCATGGAGGAGTGGGAGTATTTAGAAGGACACAAGGATCTCTACAAGGACGTCATGATGGACAATCAGCCGCCCCTCACATCACCGGGTAAGAGGAGACTTTATTGTAAAGGAGAGAGCAGTACAGAGGCTCCACCTAGACCCCCCATCATCTGATAAACACATAGAAACAATGTATTCAGTCAGTGTTGTGTTTCCTACAGATGGATCCAGTAATGGGAACCCACCAGAGAGATGTCCCCCTCCTCTGTATTCCCGGGATTCCACACAGAAAGGTCACACCATCCCTCATCATCATCAGGTAGGCAGACTCGGTGTATAGAACACAGAAATATTAATAAGATGACATTCTTCTATGTAGTCTCTGGTTTTAACATTTAGTTCTACATTAAAAGTGCAGCCTTTGCGTATCCCCATCCCCATTTCCAGCTCCTTTTTTAAGCATCCTACATTTTTCACCTCTCCATTTTTATTGCCTTATCAAAATCATTTTTCGTTCCTTTCTTCTGTGAGTCTTAAGTCCAGTCCAGGCTAATGTGATTATCTGCCCCTAGGGGGTGGGTCCCTGTCTTCCCTGTCCATTTGAAGTGTATCCTTTGCTCTTCACACCCTCCCATCCCTGTTTCCAGCTCCTTCTTTGGGTACCCTCCATTTTCGTCCCCCATTTTATTGTGTCTTATTTTCAACATACGTTCCTTTTTTCTGTGGGTCTTATCTCCAGTCTCATGTCATCATGGATCCAGCAGATTGATAAGCTCTCCTCTATTTGACTCAGCTCTGCAGTACAGCTGATTGGCTCCTTGTTCTGCTTCTCCCTCTCACAGTCCTGAGTTCTTATGTACAGATACTGCAAGATTCTGATACCAGGACACATTTTGGTACTTACACTTTCATCACATTCAATGATATTACAGTGATTATGGGGTGAGTGAAAGGAGCGCCCAGAGTCAGGTAAAAAGTTAGTGAGTATTTATTTTGATTGTAGTAAGTACAATAAAGTCAAGCCAACGCGTTTGGGGGATCAACAACTCCCCCTTCCTCAGGGCTGCTGATATCTGATTGCGGTTGCAGGATCTTTCATAGAATGCATGTCACTTGGATCGTGTGTAGAGCTGAGATCAGCCTGGCGGTAGCCACCTACCGCCCGAGGAAGGGGGAGTCATTGATCCCCCGAAACGCGTTGGATTGACTCCATTGTACTTACTACAATCAAAATAAATGCTCACTAACTTTTTACCTGATTCTAGGCGCTCCTTTCACTCACCCCCTGACCCAAGCGTGGAAACTACGTTCTCAAGCCATTACCAGAGGTAGCAGCCCAAACCCTGCAAGAGGGCCCACCACCTCTCCTGTACCCAGCCAGCTAGATGCACTGGGAGTGGGTACGCTCCCACGATTATTCACACACGGATTCTGAACTAAGGGAGTCAGTCCAGCGCGGTCTCCTATTTTTAAAATCCATTACAATGATTATAGACCTGTTGTCGTTTGTATCTTTTATATCTGCATGCAGTTCGGCTTTAATTGATGTTTTCTACTATTTCGTTTAGGGTGATGAACGGAATAATATAAAAGCTGAGGTTAAAGAGGAAGAAGTGGAGACGTATGTGGGGGGTGATCAGCCGTCCACGGAGGAGGTTGGGATGATTATGAAAAGTGAACAGGAAGAAATGTTTCTACTTTTCAACACAAGTAAGTATAGGCACTGCGGAGGAAATAGTTCACAGTCTCATTTTACTTCTCAGTATAAGGATTATAGTTTTAAGTAAAAATGTTAGATAATTAATGGTGGTGGCCAGTGATGAAGGTTCTGTTGGCAGGGGTAGCTTGGCATTAGGCAAACACTACTAAGCGGTTGGGTCCCTAACTTAGAGCTTGCTGCTGCAGTGTTGCAAGAGTTAACAGTTGGTGCTGTGATGTGCCTTCCCCTGCATGTGTCACTGCATGTTCCTGATATATGTAGGAGGAGACCGGACCTCGCGGTCTGTCCGTGTAAGGGAGGGGATCAGTGAGGACGGAGTACAGGTATGAACTGACCTGAACAATGGAGTTTCCCCTTAGTGGGACTTCGAGTTGGGTTCCAAGGATTGGATATTTGATGCTATTTACTGGGATGCAACTAAGCTCAGCCAAATCCGGTACAGAATTATTAGAGAGAGAGAGAGAGAGTGGAAATGCAATTGCAATTCTGTATATCGCTCATATGTACTTCTATGGAACCTGGACAGATGTGTAAATATAACTTTATTCAGTAAAGTAATTGGTTAAGACTATCTGGTCTCGTACTACATTGGAAGAGAAGGTACTTTTGGGGAGAACCGGGGAACAAAGCGTACAATTCAATTAAGCCTTGATGTTATTGATTGCAGTGTGACAAGGAGAAGCAGCCAGCTCAGGAGTGGGACCAGTGGTGGTCAATGGCGAAGCTTCTGCAGGCAGGGGTAGCTTTTTACTTGGTGGACCCTACTGAGCTGCTGGGTCCGTAACTTAGTGCCCGCAGCAGGATGGAACCCTCATAGGGACCATGCCTGGAGCCACAGTTTGTGAGGCATTGCAAAGTAAGTGACACAGAATCTCTAGACAACTCCAGCCTTACCTTTAAAGTGTATCTGAGCCTAAAAACAAATATTTAATACAGTATATTGGAACTTACCAATCCTTAGATGTGGTAGATGCATTTGTTTTCTTTTTTTATGCTTTTTTTTTTTTTTTCCTTGATTTTCTCCTGGTGATCCTACCAGTAACACACTTCCTGTCCTAGGGTGTCTCCATACTTGATGGAGGAACAATGGAGACACCCTTGGACTCCAACAGCAGCTCCGTAAATCTAGTAAGAGGGTAGTGTTAGATGGACTAGCGGATTTAGATGGACTTGACTAACAAATTGAAGCTGCTAAGTCCTCCTAACATATTTTAAGTAGTTACAGCAGCAGTTTTTTTTTTCTTTTGGGATAAAGGTACTTAAATAAATGCTGCCCATCATAACCACCCCTGTCAGTGGTAAATGGTTTGTCTCAACTCTCTAACTGCCACTTTTGCTGGACAGCTTGGTCTGGTAAAGCAGGGGTGTCAAACTTGATTTCATCGTGGGCCGCATCAGCATTATGGTCGCCCTGAAAGGGCCGGTTGTATATCTAAGACTAGATGTTCAAAGCACCACCCCCCCTTACAACTGATGCCAAGAGCTCCCCCCACCATCAGAAGTCAAGGGTCCCCCACCCTTCCTTACATCACAGTGGGGGCAGAGCTGAGAATTAGAAAGTGCAGGGTCTGGAGGAGGACCAGAGGAGAGCTGGAGTCTTCTGAATGCTGAGACCAGGGGAGGTGAAGATGAGGGGGTGCTGCAGCTGCAGGAGAGGTGTGAGGGCCACATGAAATGACCTGGAGGGCCGGATTCGGCCCCCGGGCCTTGTGTTTGACACCTGTGTGGTAAAGGAACGGAGACTGAGCTCTGAGTGGTTGAGAAGAGATCTCAGAGAGTTTGGAATGTATTCACTTTCCAGTGTAAACCTTTCAAACTCAGTCCCAGCTATTATAGTAAGGGTCCTTTCACACGAGCGGATCGTTCAGGTCCGCCTGTCAGTTTTTCAGGTGGACCTGAACGGACGCTCCATTGCCCTCTATGGAGCGACGGATGCCAGCAGTGACAAGTCTGCTGACATCCAATCGCTCCGATCCGCCAAATACAGACGGATGGAAACCCTATTTTCCATCCGCCTGTCGGATTGGATGAACACGGACAGACAGTCCGTGTTCATCCAATCCTTCGTGCAGAGACTGTCCTGTTATCCACCGGCTCAGCGGGGATAAACGGATGGATCCCCGCTGAGCAGCGGAGCTTGTCAAAATGGTGCCCAACAGTCAGAGATACAGGGTGACTCTGTCTTATCCGTCAGCATTTCTGGGCTGTATAAATGGTCAAGGCCTCATCTATAATGCTTTGCCAATTCACAGAGGGGTCTTCAGGATCTGGGTTCCATAGGGATAGGACGGTCCTGGATCTGTATAGCACCCTGCAGCTACCTGCTTATAATAAATTAAATGGAGATGAATAGGCTCATTTCTGTTCCTCAGTATAACCTCATGTTCCTAGCAAATCAGGTGAAAGTACTGTACACCATATGAAAGGTCCATCTCCATTCCTCAATATAATGTCATGTTCCCAACAAATGAGGAGGAGATACTGTACACCATATGAAAGGTCCATCTCCATTCCTCAATATAACGTCATGTTCCCAACAAATGAGGAGGAGATACTGTACACCATATGAAAGGTCCATCTTCATTCCTCAATATAACATCATGTTCCCAACAAATGAGGAGGAGATTCTGTACACCATATGGAAGGTCCATCTCCATTCCCCAATATAACGTCATGTTCCCAACAAATGAGGAGGAGATACTGTACACCATATGAAAGGTCCATCTCCATTCCTCAATATAACGTCATGTTCCCAACAAATGAGGAGGAGATACTGTACACCATATGAAAGGTCCATCTTCATTCCTCAATATAACATCATGTTCCCAACAAATGAGGAGGAGATACTGTACACCATATGAAAGGTCCATCTCCATTCCTTAATATAACGTCATGTTCCCAATAAATGAGGAGATACTGTACACCAATGGTTCTCAACCCTATCCTCAAGTACTCCCAAAAGTCCATGTTTTGGGAATTTCTTTTAAATAAAATGTCCAAAATACCAAGCCATTGACTCTGATTTAAAGCACCTGTGCAAGATATAGGAAAACCTGCAAACAAGGCCTGTTGGGCGTACTTGAGGACTGGGTTAAGAACCACTGCTGTACACCATATGAAAGGTCCATCTCCATTCCTCAATATAACGTCATGTTCCCAACAAATGAGGAGGAGATACTGTACACCATATGAAAGGTCCATCTCCATTCCTCAATATGACATCATGTTCCCAACTGTTTTCTGATTGATTTTGGAGGGAGAACCGGAGCCCAGCTGTGAGATCGGCATTTCCACTTCTTCCACTGACGGGGAGGTAGAGATAAAACTCCACTTATTTGTCATCTACTGACAGTTTTTCTATTTTTTTCCCATCAGATGGAGGCGATGTCAGGAATTCCTCGGAGAGACATCTTCTATTATCTGCTGATTGTAAGTCAGAAGATAATGTCATCACACAGGATCCTCCAGGAGGAAATCCAAATACACAAAATATCCATCACAGACCTTCCTGTCCGGAGACATCAATGGATCCCTCTGATCAGGGGGAATCTTCTCATCAATCACATACTATGATTGCAGATATCCATGGAAGATCTCACACTGCAGATAGACCAACAGATCCTTCTAATCCCAAGGAATCTTCCTCACCCCATGAAGGAGCTCACCGAGGTGACAATCTATTCTCATGTTCAGAGTGCGGGAAATGTTTCCCTCGGAAAGGAAAACTTATTCAACACCAGAGAGTTCACACAAGTGAGCCTACTTTCCCTTGTTCAGAATGCAACAAATGTTTTAAGCATAAACAAAACCTAGTTACACACAAGAAAATTCACACGGGTGACCATCCTTATTCATGTTCCGAGTGTGGGAAATCTTTCACTCATAAAGGAGACTTTGCTAAACATCAGAGAATTCACACGGGTGAGCGTCCCTTTTCATGTTCACAGTGCGGGAAATCTTTTATTTGTAGAGGAGACCTTGTTAAACATCAGAGGGTTCACATGGCTGAGCGTCCATTTTCATGTTCAGAGTGCGGGAAATCTTTCATTTATAAAGGAGACCTTGATAAACACCAGAAAGTTCACACAGGCGAGCGTCCCTATTTATGTTCAGAGTGTGGGAAATCCTTCATTTGTAAAGGAGACCTTGATAAACACCAGAGAATTCACACGGGTGAGCATTCATGTTCAGAGTGCGGGAAATCTTTCACTCGGAAAGGAGAGCTTGTTGAACACCAGAGGATTCACACGGGTGAGCGTCCTTATTCATGTTTAGAGTGCGGAAAATCTTTCACTATAAAAGGAAGCCTTGTTGCACACCAGAGAATTCACACAGGGGAGCATTCATGTTCAGAGTGCGGGAAATCTTTCACTATTAAAAGAAGCCTTGCTGCACATCAGAGAATTCACACGGGTGAACGTCCTTATTCATGTTCAGAGTGCGGGAAATCTTTCACCAAAAAAGAAGGCCTTGTGAGACACCAGATAATTCACACGGGTGAGCGCCCTTATTCATGTACTAAGTGCGGGAAAACTTTCAATCGGAAAGAAACCCTTGTTACACATCAGAGAACACACACCGCTTAGCTTCCCTGATGCATTCAGACTGCAGGAACTGTTTTACAGATAAAGGAAGTCTGATAAGACGTAAGAGCGCAAGAACAATCTGATTCTTTCGACAAATGCTCAATGGTTTTTACAAGTGGAACTTATTAATTCCATGGCGCAACTTTAGGAATACAAAAAAATGTAATCAAGAAAGTGATACTTCCTGGCAAAAGTGATATTACATTTATAGGTGGAGTTTGATGGGCTGAGTTTTCTCCTCGTTTCTTCTGTTTCTTGGAGACGCCTATGGTGGCATGCGCCTGCTACAGTTTCCACCTCCAACTTTGTGGTATTTTATTTATTTATTTTTTTTCACAAGAAATTTGTGGCATATTTTTACCTTTATCTTTATCACAGCGGTTCGTTCTGTGATAGCCAGAAATTAGCATCAGCAGAGGCTCCATCAATGGCTGAATGGGCTTGTGAGTTGAGCTTGCACGGGATGAGGATAAATCGGAGTCATATAAACTTATGTGGACGGTATGGTCTCCACTTCAGATATTCCTCTGAGTTTGACTCCTTTATCTCCACTAATGTCTGGGATCATCCCATAGTATCCTTCTCTCCCGTTCCTTTCCTTCCTCCTTTTCCCTTTTACTTCCTCCCCTTCTTTTTTCTGCTCTCCTCTATGTATTTTTCTTTTTTTGTTTTCTTACATTTAATAGAAATTGAACAAAATAGACCACCAAGAACAACCATAAACCTTCTCTGAGGGGCAGCCATGGAGTTGGTTGGTCGTTGGAGGAATAAGATTACCCACCCATCTCTAACTTCTCTTCCAAGTACCATGGTCCTACTGTGTACGTCCCATTGATATCCTTGCATGTTGTGAGGGGGTCTTTTCTTGGATCCTTTTACTTCCTCCCCTTCTTTTTTCTGCTCTCCCCTTATTCTCCTCTATTTCCCTTCTGTTTCGTTTTCTTAAATTTAATAAAAATTGAACAAAATAGACCAACAAGAACAACCATAAACCTTCTCTGAGGGACAGCCGTGGAGTTGGTTTGTCGTTGGAGGAAAAAGATTACCCACCCATCTCTATCTCCTCTTATAAGCACCATGGTTGTACTGTGTACGTCCCATTGATATCCTTGCATGTTGTGTGGGGGTCTTTTCTTGGATCCTTTTACTTCCTCCCCTTCTTCTTTCTGCTCTCCTCTTATTCTCCTTTATTTCTCTTCTTCTTTTTAGTTTTCTTAAATTTAATGGAAATTGAACAAAATAGACCATCAAGAACAACCATAAACCTTCTCTGAGGGACAGCCATGGAGTTGGTTGGTTGTTGGAGGAATAAGATTACCCACCCATCATTATCTACTTTTTCAAGCACCCTGGTCCTACTATGTACGTCCCATTGATATCCTTGCATGTTGTGTGGGGGTCTTTTCTTGGATCCTTTTACTTCCTCCACTTCTTCTTTCTGCTCTCCTCTTATTCTCCTTTATTTCTCTTCTTCTTTTTAGATTTCTTAAATTTAAAAGAAATTTAACAAAATAGACCACCAAGAACAACCATAAACCTTCTCTGAGGGACAGCCATGGAGTTGGTTGGTCGTTGGAGGAATAAGATTACGCACCCATCTCTATCTACTTTTCCAGGCCCCCTGGTCCTACTGTGTACGTCCCATTGATATCCTTGCATGTTGTGCGGGGGTCTTTTCTTGGATCCTTTTACTTCCTCACCTTCTTTTTTCTGCTCTCCTCTATTTCTCTTCTTCTTTTTTGTTTTCTTAAATTTAATAGAAATTGAACGAAATAGACCACCAAGAACAACCATAAACCTACTCTGAGGGACAGCCGTGGTGTGTTATGGTCGTTGGAAGAATATGGTTGTTCTTGGTGGTCTATTTTGTTCAATTTCTATTAAATTTAAGAGAAAAAAAAAGAAGTAAAAGAGAGAAAGAGGAGAGCAGAAAAAAAGAAGGGGAGGAAGTAAAAGGATCCAAAAAACACTCCCACACAACATGCAAGGATCTCCATGGGATGTACACAGTAAGACCATGGCACTTGGAAGAGGATATGGAGGAATAAGATTAGCCACTCATCTCTAACGACCATCCAACACCATGGCTGTCTCTCAGAGTAGGTTTAAGATTACCCACCCATCTCTATCTCCTCTTCCAAGTCCCATGGTCCTACTGTGTACATCCCATTGATATCCTTACATGTTGTGAGGGGGTCTTTTCTTGGATCCTTGTATGGAACATCTGGGGCCTCAGCTTTCCCCTTTTTGGGAGTGAATTGTGGGATCTTTCCAAACTCAGGCAGATGAACATTTTGTGCTCATATACATGATGACCCCTGTGCTGATGGATCTAATTCTTTGATCTTATGATATTTACTATAAAAAATTCCTCTAAAGAAGGGACAATCGTTTTTCCAAAACGCATCGGACACAAGAGAAAACATCTGAAAAAACTACATTGATTTCTACATCAGTAATGTTTTCATTAGGTTATGCCATGTTTTAACACGGTGATGCATACACCGTCTTTTTTAATCTATGCATTCAAATAAAAATTATGTATTTTAGAATATTATTTTGGTCTATTTAATGTGTTGCTAAAGTCCCACTGTACTGGGGGTACTTTCTTTACAAATTCTTACATTTAATACTACTTATTTTAATTTATTCATTATTATTATTTTTCTGTACATGGTCATCAAAAGTTAGTATCAATGCATTACCTGCTAACCCGGGTTTTGTGTCCTTAACTAAAACGATATTACTGTTTGGTACTCTTCTTAGGGCATACCGCTGGGATTTTTTTCTCCTCATACATTATTTCTGATATTGATTCTGTCTACCCACTCTCTACAAATGAAACCCCCTTTTCTATGTTTTATATTCTGTTCTATATGGCTGGTTGCCCATTACGAGTTGGATGTACCATTCTGGATACATTTTGTTCAAATAGAAATTTATATTTGTATTGCAAACCTGTATTGTCTGCAAATACTTCATAAAAATTTTTTACCTTTTATAAATGTATGCATCAATTTCAGTTTGTTTTGCTATTCTTTTGTTTTGCTATAACTACAGACAGGGATGAGCCGAATATACTTGGGTTTAATTCAACGCAGGTTCAGTGAATGATATAAAGTTTGGGTCCCAAATCTGAACCCTATTGAATCCAGTGGTAGCCAAACCTTAGATATCTGTAAATGTCCAGGTTTCCCATCTGGCAGGGACAGCACATAGGGGAAGAAGAGGTTCCATAGACACAGGGAAAGTGCAGAAACTAGGCTATCTCCACTTAGGAAGCCTTCCATTTGGGTGTGGACCAGCCAGGTCGCATTCCTGTTCCAGGTTACAGAAGCTGTCGGCATCATCTCAAGACATGCTCCTCTGCTATGGTTTCGTAAGTGGCTCCGGTCAGCCCTGCCTACTTACCGGGCCTATCTAGAAAGAGAGAAACACCGCTCAAGGTGACTCTTCACCTATCCCGTCTCCACTGCACACTAATGGGTGCTGGCCCTGTTCGTAGCAGAAGTCATGAAGTGAAGAAAAATCCGGTTGGCCGCACTTCCATAAAATCACCTTTATTAAATCATAGTCCACATAGACAATCCACAGTACACAAACGAGGGAATATAGCCAACCGTCTAACATGTTTCACACCAACTTTAGTGCTTAATCATAGCTAATCAGAGCTACGATTAAGTTGGAGTGAAACACATTCACTGGTTGGCTATATTCCCTCGTTTGTGTATTGTGGATTGTCTATGACGTGGACTATGATTCAATAAAGGTGATTTTATGGAAGTGTGGCCAACTGGATTTTTCTTCACATCATACCCACTGGGCCTAGTTCTGCATTGTTGGGACTTTCTTAATATAATGCTCTCAATCGTCTTGGCCTCTGTGTGATCTCTGCTCACCGACACACCACACTGCACCCGTGCTCATATGCATCCATGGAGGACTCAGCTGTGGTGCACGGTTCACATGTATGTTTTATTTACTCTCACGAGGGTTAAGACTATGGGAAGACCGTTATCCTTTCGGGTGGAGTCTTTTGGGTTTAAAAACCGACATGCCGGAAGTCTCTGGTAACGAAGAGGTTAAATCTCAGTTTGATGACGAAATTATATGACAGGTATTGAAGGGATGCTATATTTATACATCGGAAACTGTTTTTGGAAGGTATTTATTTTGTATGTACACTTGGCACGTGGTGTCGACTCAGGAGGTACCTACGTATACTCGTGCCCACGTCACACCACACAGCCACTCGTCTCTAGTGTGTCTCCGGTTCTGCTAACTCTCGTAATATAATTCTTTCAGGG
>BLSH010507485.1:237789-260052 GCA_018402905.1 Glandirana rugosa | reverse complement strand
TTGAACCAGAGTAGTTACCACGTAACTTGGATGATCTCACTTGGAAAGCACAGACAGGAAGTAATGTACAGTTCAGACAGGAAGTGATGTGGCAAACAAACAGGAAGTTCCACGTCAAAGGTGAGTTGGGAGGAAGTAGAGAGGAGACATCGCTGGAGCTGGAAGCAGAGGAGGTAATAAGATCTTATTTTATATTTACACCCAGCCGTGAGGCCGCTATATTATCTGTCTACAGATATCAGAGTCGTGTATGGATGACATGGTCTCCTCTCATCTCTAAGTAGAATTCCAGCTAAAGTCCAACTAGTTCTAAAAATACCCCCTACCTAATACAACGATGGGGGAAATGTCTCACTGCCTGTGATTAGCGCAGCGCAGGGTTCACTTCCTGGTGGGCTCTGGTACGTTTGGTTCCAAACAAGCCCGAGCCTGTCCTTAGTGGTCACATGATCCGGCTACCCTGTGTCAGCTAGTGGTAGCTGCAGGGGAGAGGGGGGACCGCCGACAATGAATGGCTGCACCATGGGAGTCTATGGGTGATGTGAGGGCTCTCGTATTTCACAGCCGTTGTCAGGCGATTTCTCCATTACTCTGCAGCCACCGGAGGCTGACACATTACATACAGTATCTCACAAAAGTAAGTACACCCCTCACATTTTTATAAATATTTTATTCTATCTTTTCATGTGACAACACTGAAGAAATGACACTTTGCTGCAATGTAAAGTAGTGAGTGTACAGCTTGTATAACAGTGTAAATTTGCTGGCCCCTCAAAATAACTCAACACACAGCCATTAAGATCTAAACCACTGGAAACAAAAGTGAGCACACCCCTAAGTGGAAATCTCCAAATTGGACGCAATAAGCCATTTTCCCTCCCCGGTATCATGTGACTCGTTATTGTTACAAGGTCTCATGTGTGAATGGGGAGCAGGTGTGTTATATTTGGTGTTATCGCTCTCACTCTCTCATACTGGTCCCCGGAAGTTCAACATGGCACCTCATGGCAAAGAACTCTCTGAGGATCTGAAAAAAAGAATTGTTGCTCTACATAAAGATGGCCTAGGCTATAAGAAGATTGCCAAGACCCTGAAACTGAGCTGCAGCGCGGTGGCCAAGGCCATACAGCGGTTTAACAGGACAGGTTCCACTCAGAACAGCGCCTCACCATTGTCGACCAAAGAAGTTGAGTGCAGTGCTCAGCATCATATCCAGAGATTGTCTTTGGGAAATAGATATATGAGTGCTGCCAGCATTGCTGCAGAGGTTAAAGGGGTGGGGGGTCAGCCTGTTAGTGCTCAGACCATACGCCGCACACTGCATCAAATTGGTCTGCATGGCTGTCATCCCAGAAGGAAGCATCTTCTAAAGATGATGCACAAGAAAGCCTGCAGTTTGCTGAAGACAAACAGACTAAAGACATGGATTACTGGAACCATGTCCTGTGGTCTGATGAGACCAAGATAAACCTATTTGGTTCAGATGGTGTCAATCGTGTGTGGCGGCAACCAGGTGAGGAGTACAAAGACAAGTGTGTCTTGCCTACAGTCAAGCATGGTGGTGGGAGTGTCATGGTTTGGGGCTGCACGAGTTCTGAGGGGCACTGGGGAGCTACAGTTCTTTGAGGGAATTATGAATGCCAACATGTACTGTGACATACTGAAGCAGAGCATGATCCCCTCCCTTCGGAGACTGGGCCGCAGGGCAGTATTCCAACATAATGACCCCAAACACACCTCCAAGACAACCACTGCCTTGCTAAAGAAGCTGAGGGTAAAGGTGATGGACTGGCCAAGCATGTCTCCAGGCCTAAACCCTATTGAGCATCTGTGGGGCATCCTCAAACGGAAGGTGGAGGAGCGCAAGGTCTCTAACATCCACCAGTTCCGTGATGTCATCATGGAGGAGTTGAAGAGGACCCCAGTGGCAACCTGTGAAGCTCTGGTGAACTCCATGCCCAAGAGAGGTAAGGCAGTGTTGGAAAATAATGGCGGCCACACAAAATATTGGCACTTTGGGCCCAATTTGGACATTTTTCACTTAGGAGTGTACTCACTTTTGTTGCCAGCGGTTTAGACATTAATGGCTGTGTTGAGTTATTTTGAGGGGACAGCAAATTTACACTGTTATACAAGCTGTACACTCACTACTTTACATTGTAGCAAAGTGTCATTTCTTCAGTGTTGTCACATGAAAAGATAGAATAAAATATTTACAAAAATGTGAGGGGTGTACTTACTTTTGTGAGATACTGTACATCTGTTTTTACACAGGAGATTTAGTATAGTCCTTAGGATGGGAATGGAGCATTTTTAAAACTAGTTAGGCTTTAGCTGAAATTCTGCTTTAACCACTTCAGCCCCGGAAGGATTTCCCACTTTAGGACCAGAGCACTTTTTGCGATTCGGCACTGCGTCGTTTTAACTGACAATTGCGCGGTCGTGCGACGTTGTACCCAAACAAAATGTGCGTCCTTTTTTTCCCACAAATAGAGCTTTCTTTTGGTGGTATTTGATCACCTCTGCGTCATTTCTGATCGCCGCTATAAACAAAAGAAGAGCGACAATTTTGCAAAAAAAAAAACCAAATTTTTTACTTTTTGCTAAAATCTAAATCCAAAAGAAATATATAAAAAAAACATTTTTTTCCATCGGTTTTTGCCGATTTATATACTTCCTCATATTTTTGGTAAAAAAAACCACAATCGGCGTTTATTGATTGGTTTGCGCAAAAGTTACCGCGTTTACGGACAATGAGAATTCATTTCTGGGGGTTTTTATTTTTTACTAGTAATGGTGGCGATCTCCGATTTTTCGCGGTACTGCGATATTGCAGCGGACATGTCGGACCATTTTGACACTTTTTTTGGGACCATTGGCATTTATACAGTGAACAGTGCTATAAAAATACTGTGTAAATGCCATTGGCAGTGAAGGGGTTAACCTGCAGGAGGCGCTATAAGGGTTAACTGTGTTCCCTGGGCGTGTTCTAACTGTATGGGGGATGGCCTGGCTGGGGAAAGGGGATGATCACGGCTTCCATATACAGGAAGCCTGTGATCACCGCCCTTCCCCCTCTATGAGAACGGAGATCCGTGTTTACATACATGCACCTCCGTTCTCTCACTGCGGGGGGGGCTAACACCGTAGCTGGCGGCGCCCCCCCCCCCCCCCCCCCCCCCGGGCACAGTCACCACTACTTATTGCAGACGCCGTCATATGACGGCGCTTTGCGATAACGAGCCACTCTGTCGCCGCCAGACTGCGGTCGGCAAGTGGTTAAACCTCACCCTGGAGATCATCTACTGGCTGAGCAGGATTCTGGGAGGTCACATGACCTCACTCTTATCTCTATTAATAAAACACAGACCTGACCGGAGAGGTGAGGAGGATTCTGAGAGGGTTACTTAACATTGTTGTTCTTTTAATGTAGAGTTTTCCTCCGGTGAAGTTATGTGGCCATTTAATCATCACATTGCCTTCACTTCATTCCCTGAAATCCATCAGAAATAGAAGAAGATTCTAGAAGTCACCAAGATCATTGATCTGCTGACAGGAGAGGTGAGGGGTGCTGGGAATTCTGGGACATTATCCAGTAACAGACAAGGGATGTGTCTGGATGGTGACTGTATCATTGTGTGTGTCAGGTTCCTATAAGGTGTCAGGATGTCACTGTCTATTTCTCCATGGAGGAGTGGGAGTATTTAGAAGGACACAAGGATCTCTACAAGGACGTCATGATGGACAATCAGCCGCCCCTCACATCACCGGGTAAGAGGAGACTTTATTGTAAAGGAGAGAGCAGTACGGAGGGTCCACCTAGACCCCCCCATCATCTGATAAACACATAGAAACAATGTATTCAGTCAGTGTGTTTGTTTCCTACAGATGGATCCAGTAATGGGAACCCACCAGAGAGATGTCCCCGTCCTCTGTATTCCCGGGATTCCACACAGGAAGGTCACACCATCCCTCACCATCATCAGGTAGGTGGTGGGACTGAGCAGGTAGAACTTAAAATAATTCTAAGCTACATGATGATGTTTTTCTATGTAACTTTGTGTGGGGTTTAGGATGGAGAACTGAAAGACATCAAAGCTGAGATTAAAGAGGAAGAAGAAGAGAGGTTGGTGAGTGGAGATCAGCAGTCTATGGAGGAGGGGGAGATGATTATGAAAAGTAAACAGGAGGAATTCTCTCTACATATGGACACAAGTAAGTAATAAACTTTATGCAGAAACAGTTCACATTGTTTTACATTGTTATATCAATTGAGTTAAAGAATATACTGTATCTGTCAAAATCAACCAAAAGAAAAATACCCGTATAAAGCTTTGCCTAATTTTCTTCAGGTTAAAAAAATTCCTTCCTGATCCCAAAAGACGATCAGACAATTCCCTGGATCAACATTCTACTATGTTTTTCCTACAAATATTAGTAACCATTTATAGTTTTGTAATAAGAAAAAATAAGTACGGTAATTTTCAGTAATATAATGAGTCCTCTAAAACCAAGACTATTCCTCGTCCACACAGCTCTAAAAACAATGCATCCCTTCCATATACAGAGGTTACACCTTTATTATTCCAATCATGTGCAATGTTAGCTGCCCTTGTTCAAACTGGAGAACATCACATCCTTCTGTACATGAAGGACTGAGAAACTTTAACTGCTGACAATAAGAACATCATTGATGTACCTACTCCACCACCGAATGTATTGTATACCATAAAAACACCTTTAGTTCTCATCAGAAGAAGGCAACCATATTTAACATACTACTTAATGTTCCCAACAAATGAGGAGATACTGTACACCATATGGAAGGTCCATCTCCATTCCTCAATATAACGTCATGTTCCCAACAAATGAGGAGGAGATACTGTACACCATATGAAAGGTCCATCTCCATTCTCGAAGTAACAATAGCATCGATACACAAAGAATATAACCCGGTGTGATTTGGGTGTTTTGTATCCTTTATCTGGTTTGTCTTCATACTTTTCTGTTCTAATTGCACCCAATACCATGCCAGAGCCCTTATAAAACATTTAGTCCTGGGCCAACATTTGACCCATTAGTTTCAAGGTTTAGAAAATACTTAGAACATTTAATGTTTCATTGTTTCTCTACAGGTGGACACTCTGTCCGGAATACCTCTGAGGAACATCGTATTTTATCTCCAGATTATAAAGCAGAAGATAATAACATTGTACATTATTCTCCAGGAGGAAATCCCGTTACTCCAAATATACATCCCGCACCTTACCAATTGGGGGGATCAATGGACCCCTCTAATCCTGAGGAATCTTCTGACGGATCACACACCAAGACTATAGGATCTCACAGTACAGATCCTTCAATACATCCATCTATTCCCGAGGAATCTTCTTTAAGCCACGAAGGAGTTCCCACAGAAGAGAGTTCATTGTCATGTTTAGTGTGTGGGAAATCTTTTACAGAAAACAGAGAACTTCTTAAACACCAGAGAAGTCACAGCGGTGAGCGTCCCTATTCATGTTCAGAGTGCGGGAAATGTTTCATTCAGAAAGGACACTTTATAACACACCAGAGAAGTCACACGGGTGAGCGTCCGTATTCATGTTCAGAGTGCGGAAAAGGTTTTGTTCAAAAAGGAGACCTTCATAAACATCTGAGAATCCACACGGGCGAACGTCCCTTTTCATGTTCAGAGTGCGGGAAATGTTTCACTGAGAAAAAGGTACTTCTTACGCACCAAAGAATTCACACAGGTGAGCGTCCTTACTCATGTTCAGAGTGCGGGAAACAATTCAATGTCAAAGAAAACCTTGTTAAACATCAGAGAATTCACACAGGTGAACGTCCCTTTTCATGTTCAGAGTGTGGGAAAAGTTTCACTCATAAACATGTACTTCTTACACACGAAAAAAGTCACACTGGTGAGCATCCCTATTCATGTTCAGAGTGTGGGAAATGTTTCATTCAGAAGGTAAACTTTCTTACACACCAGAAAAGTCACACAGGTGAGCGTCCTTATTCTTGCTCAGAGTGCGGGAAATGTTTCATTAAGAAAGAAAACCTTGTTAACCATCAGAGAATTCACACAGGTGAGCGTCCTCATTCATGCTCGGAGTGCGAGAAATGTTTCATCCATAAAGGAAACCTTCTTATACACCAGAGAATTCACACTGGTGAGCGTCCTTATTCATGTTCAGAGTGCGGGAAAAGCTTCATTCAGAGAAATGCACTTGTTACACACCAAAAGATTCACACAGGTGTACGTCCCTATTCTTGTTCAGAGTGCGGGAAAAGTTTTGCTCAGAAAGGAGACCTTGTTAACCACCAGAGAAGTCACACGGGTGAGCGTCCTTTCTTATGTTCAGAGTGCGGGAAATGTTTTGGTTACAGGAAACTCCTTATTGCACACCATAGAATTCACATGAGCTAACAATCTTTTTCAAGTTAAGATTGGTGTGTTGGGGCGGGGCAAACATTTTTGGGTACACTTTGATAAGTCTAAGCCTTCTTGAATTGAATTCTAGTAATATGACCCACTAAACATACAGTGCTGACTCGGTCCCGCACTCACACAGACTGCAACATACAACTAAACTGTGCTAATACATGGCCAGATATGACAATCCATGGACAACACTTCTTATTGGCTGATATCGGATTTTGGACATTATTGATCTTTTTCTGTTGTAGTGAAGAAGCCGGCTTTTCATTGGTCCAACCAATAATTATTACATTTTATAATTTATGTGATTCAGATATATAAGATTTGATGTAGATTCTAGCTTACTTTTTCTCTCTTATGATTGTTAATCACAAATTCTGAGTTTCTAAAATAAAGCACGCTCCGCACTTCCCAATACTCTGTTCTCAGAATTCTCCTTTACAAGGATAGGGGAAACAAGCAAGCCAGCAGTGGTGAAGCGCGTCAAGAAAGGTGGTATCGGGTGGCGACATCAATAAATGCAGTTTCATTTTATACAAATTAAATGAAGAAAGAAGAGCTATGTTTTGGAGTGCTGCTTATATGCATTATGCTGTGGATTACAAATTCCTGCATTAGGGGAGAAAGCGCTCCACCACAAGTAAGGGCCCCAATGCCAACCAAACTGTATCTGTCACCAGTGGTGTATTTTGGTTTTGTGCTGCCCTAGGCAAGACTAAAATCAATTGCCCTTCCCCCATCTAAATTTGTTTCACCCCATCCACTTCCGGACCGCCGTACGTCGTTTGACGGCGGTACTTTGAAGTGGGATACCGTTGTTATGGTAGCAGATAGCTACCATAACCCCGGTATCATTTTTTTCTGCAGGCGATTCTGCGTAAGATAAAAGTGATCTTAGCGGCGGATTCACCGCGAGATCACTTTTATCAGCGGCGGGAGAGGTGCCCCCCCCCCTCCCGCCGCTTTCCGGTCATCTCCGCCGCTTACCGGACCCGCCGGCAGCGGCGGAGATGATCGCGTCCTTTCCCTCTAGTGTCCATGTGCCGAGTGAGCGGCTGAAGCCGCTCACCCGGCTCCATAACAATGCTGGGCGGAAGCTACGTCACAAGTCGCTTCCGCCCAATGCTCTTAAAGGGGACATTTTTTTTTTTCCCCTGCCACTTTTTTCAAAATTTTTTTTTTTTTTTTATTTTTTTTATGCATTTTAGTCTAAAAATGAGATCTGAGGTCTTTTTGACCCCAGATCTCATATTTTGGAGGTCCTAGCATGCTTTTTTCTATTACAAGGAATGTTTACATTTCTTGTAATAGGAAAAAAAGTGATCAAAAAATTTTTTTTTTAAAAAAGTTGTAAAAATAAAAATTAAAATACATAATTAAAAAAAAAAAAAAAATTTAAAGCGCACCGTCCTTGCGAGCTCGCGCGCAGAAGCGAATGCATACATAAGTCCCGCCCACATATGAAAACAGTGTGCAAACCACACATGTGAGGTATCGCCGCGATCGTTAGAGCGAGAGCAATAATTCTAGCCCTAGACCTCCTCTGTAACGCAAAAATGCTAACCTGTAGAATTTTTTAAACGTCGCCAATGGAGATTTTTATGTTGCAAAGTTTGTCGCCATTCCGCGAGCGGACGCAATTTTGAAGCATGACATGTTGGGTATCATTTTACTCGGCGTAACATTATCTTTCACAATATGAAAAAAAATTGACCTATCTTTACTGTTGTCTTATTTTTTAACTCAAAAAACTGAATTTTTTCAAAAAAAATCGCGCTTTTAAGACCGCTGCGCAAATACGGTGTGACATAAAGTTTTGCAATGGCCGCCATTTTATTCTCTAGGGTCTTAGAAAAAAAAATATATAATGTTTGGGGGTTCTAAGTAATTTTATAGCAAAAAAACCTGTTTTTAGCTGATAACCTCCAAACTCCAAAAAGAGGCTCGGTCTTAAAGTGGTTAATATCTACCCCTTCATCTGTACACTCCACCCCTTCCTATTAGAGCTTCCGTTAGGCTCCACCTTTTCCTTTAGGCTCCACCTCTTCCTATTAGAGCTCCACCTCTTCAGAGGTGGGGGAGAGAGAGGGGGTGAGAGAGAAGGAGGGGGGAAAGAAGAAAATAGGTGGGCACACTTAAAGTAGAAGGCCTAATCACACCCATTGGCAGACATTGGTATTAGGCCTGGCATGCTTATTACAAAGTAGGTACCAGGCCCCTCATTCTCGCCTCTGCCAGTGCATGGGCAAGCATCTCTGGCAATTCAAGTGAATAAACATTGAAACATTCAGGATATGGTGAATGTGCAGCCAGGAAGGTCCCACATGCCCCCCCTGTGATCTCAGGCTTGGTGATTAACCCATGCAATGCTGTCTGACACCAGGAACCTCACCGTACAAAGGGGCTGTCAGAGAGCACGTGCATGCTACATGGTGGGGGGAGGGAAGACAATACTCACATGGATGCAAAAGGACATCAGCAAAGATGAAGAACATATAACTTCTCCCCCTGTATCCAGTGTCCCCACTCTAATTGAGCTAGAGAGGAGCCCAGCCACCATGCCCATATGCACTCTGCATTACACACCCTGATCACAGGTCTGGGTGGGGGGTGCCCTGCTGCTTCCCTAACACTTCTCTAATGTGTGCAGCCCGCTCCTCTCCACCCTCTCTGACTGGGCTTCGTGTTTCAGGTGGCAACTCTCTGCTGAGATCTCCATTGAGCACACCGGCTTCTAGACAAGGGGAATGCATAGATGGGCAATATGGAGAGGAGGGGTAGGGTGTGGGGAAGGGGCAGGCTGACAGTTCAAGAATTATAATCTGTCAGCGATGCGCCCCCCCACCCTACTGCTCATAGTGTCCCTTCTGCCTGGGGGCCCCCCTGAAAAATGCCGCCCAAGGCAAATGCCTTATACAGAAAGAGAGGATCCCTGTGGCCGCACATCAGTGCAGTCCCTAGAGTCAGTGTGAAAGTGGAAACCACGGCCTGGACCCCAGCCAGACCACACCACAACGTGTTTCGCTCCACCCCTCAGAGCTTAGTCATGGGATATATTTCAAGTGGCGGAGCGAAACGCGTTGGAGGCATGGCTTGGCTGGAGTCCAGGCTGAGGTCGACACACTGACTCTGGAGACCACACAGATGTGCGGCCACGTGGATCCTCTCCTTCTGTATAAGCCATAGCAGGAGTTGGGATCGAGCTCCATCCCGTGCTAGCGCTCCTAGCAGATCTATACACACCCCACTTCAACAGAGCCTGAGTGGCACACTAAGTTTGCGTTGGGTCGCAAGGCAAACGCCTTGTTTGTCTCACAGTAGGCATGCCCGTCTGTCACCCTGGCCAGTGGTTAAAGTGGAGCTGGGTATTTCCAGACGGGCCATTCTACCACGAAGCCTGCCATTTGTGTTGCTGCCTGTACTTTATATTGCACTCAGATTGAGATGTAGCTGCCATTTGACCTTTTCCTTTAAACGCCTTTTACAGTCTTAAATAAAAGCATATTGAAACTATTCAGGTGTGTCGGTGTTCTTGGACCCAGGTACAGAGGTGGGTCCTCAATGGAAGGTAGGCAGAGGAACCTACCAAATCCAGTGACTCCTCCAGGGGAAGCTCTATGCAGTTGTATCTTTTTTACAAATTATAGGAATAGAAAGAGGAACTACGTTTTGGAGAGTGGTAGCCAGCACCTGGGTTGTCCATGTGGGTTGAAAGGAGCAAGTCCGGGGCAGAAAGCAGAAGAGACGCCACTCCAGGTGAGACAATTAAGCCTGTTAGACCCTGCACATGGGTGCTCGCCTCCGTGAAGGATGTACTGGAAAAAGACATGGCTGCACACCACGGCTGGTCCCGAATTCTTTTTATTGAAATGTCCCAAAGTGAAACAGCCAGGACACCGACAGGTACAGATGGTTGACGCGTTTCACGCAAAGAAGCTGTGCGTATGGTTAAGCCATGGTGTGCAGCCATGTCTTTTTCCAGTCAGTCTGGGTCGTAGACATTGGTTTGGGTATGTTTCTGCCACAGCCTAATGAATTAGCACTGTAAAGGAAAAGGTTTGACAGCAGAACAATCTGACTCCATCTGAATCTGGCTTGAGCTATTTTAAAGGGAAATACCACCAGAAAAGGGTTGTTAGGTCTTGATTGAATTCTTCCGAATATGCCTAGACATTTTGCAATCCCCCCACAATAAGAAACTCCAAAAGGTAACAGTTTCAGGGCCTAGAAAAGATGCACAAACATTGGAGAGAGAATTAAGTAAGAAAGAATGCAAATGGATTTATGACTCAAAAACATTAGTCCAAGGAGGATTAAAGTGGTAGTAAACAGCTCTTGGTGACTTGTATCTACAGGTATATATGCACTATATTACCAAAATTATTGGGGTGCCTGCCTTTATATGCACATGAACTTTAATGACATCCCAGTCTTAATCTGTAGGGTTCAATATTGAGTTGGCCCACCCTTTTCAGCTATAACCGCTTCACTTCTTCTGGGAAGGCTGTCCACAAGGTTTAGGAGTGTCTATGGAAATGTTTGACCATTCTTCCAGAAGTGCATTTGTAAGGTCAGGCACTGATATTGGATGAGAAGGCCTGGCTCGCAGTCTCCGCTCTAATTCATCCCAAAGGTGTTCTATCGGGCTGAGGTCAGGACTCTGTGCAGGCCAGTCAAGTTCCTCCACCCCAAACTCGCTCATCCATGTCTTTATGAGCCTTGCTTTGTGCACTGGTCCAAATCATTTGGTAGAGGGGGGATTATGGTGTGGGGTTGTTTTTCAGGGGTTGGGCTTGGCTCCTTAGTTCCAGTGATGGAAACTCTTAAGGCGCTGGCATACCAAGACATTTTGGGCACTTTCATGCTCTCAAATTGTGGGAACATTTTGAAGATGGTCACTTCCTGTTCTAACATGACTCTGCACCAGTGCACAAAGCAAGGTCCATAAAACCATGAATGAGCGAGTTTGGGGTGGAGGAGCTTGACTGGCCTGCACAGAGTCCTGACCTCAACCTGATAGAACTACCTTTGGGATGAATAAGAGCAGAGACTGCAACCCAGTCCTTCTCATCCAACATCAGTGCCTGACCTCACAAATGCGCTTATGGAAGAATGGTCAAACATTCCCATAAACAAACTCCTAAAGCCCCGTACACACGACAGGAAAATTGGAAGTAAAATTTCGTCCAACGAACGATCGTTAGTATGGTGCTTTGGACAGCTGATTCCGATTTTTCGTACGACAAAACCTGGATGTGCAGACTATAACATTTTTGACGGATGTGAACACAACGTCCGATTTTCATTTAATTAGTATGGTTTTCGCCCGAAAAAATCCGTAAGAGCAAGACTACGCATGCTCAGAAACGAAAGAATACATACAAAGCTATTCAACACATTATGGCACAACCTCTTCACTTTCGACATGAGACTAGCATGTTTTAAAAAACGGACAAATCTGATCGTGTGTACAAGGCTTTAAGCTTGTGGGTAACCTTCCCAGAAGAGTTTAAGCTGTTATAGCCGCAAAGGGTGGGCCAACTTAATATTGAGCACTACGGACTAAGACTGGGTGCTTACTATCACTTTAAGCCTCCTGGGCCTATTGTTTTTGAGTCATAAATCCATTTGGATTCTTTCTTACTTAAAGCGGAGTTCCACCCTTTCCTTAGGTTTATTAAAAGTCAGCAGCTACAAAAAATAAACCGACACTTACCTGTCTCCCGGTCCAGCGATGGAGCCGCACGGAGCCTCGCTCCTCTCCCCCTCCCCTCCACGGCGCAGGCATTACTACTGTGGGCACCTGGCCGCGGCTTCACGGCCGGGCGCACACTGCGCATGCGCGAGCGGCGCTGCGCTTTGTGATTGGTCCCAACGTCTTCTAGGACCTGTCCTGTGTCCCAGAAGACTTCGGGAAGGAGGGGGAAGGAGACCTTCCACTTCCGATCGCCTAAGGCGACCGGGGCGGAAGTACCCCTAAAAATCGGGTATCCCCACCCCCCCTCCTCCCCAAAAGCTCCGTTTCAGCATCTGGAGCTGGGGAGGAGGACTTAAAGCAGAAGTTCCACTTTTGGGTGGAACTCCGCTTTAATTCTCTGTGTATATGTGTAGCCATGTGCTTCATTGAGAGTGGCTGGTAGTAGTGGTTCACCTTATAGCTGCCCTCAATCACACCATATAGCACACATTCGTAGACACTGACCAGGCCGGCTCTTGTTTTTGTTGTTTTATTTAGGGGAAATAACTTGGATGGGGATAAGGGATGACTGAAGGATGCCCAAAGAATTATAATACACAAAGTCCATATACACTCCTGTAGATGCGCTCTTCACTGCAGACTGTCACTCCTCTCAACTCTCCAGCACTCAACTTGCTGACCATTTCTCCTACAATTCTCTCTCCAGCACTGAACTTAGTAAATCATCACTCCATTACTTCTCTCCAGCACTTAACTTTGTTTCCAGCTTGAAGGGAAATTTATCAAGCTTCTCTGTTCCTTTCTCTTCCCCGCAGCTAGCACATGGTGAGGCCTACTCTCATCAGAACCTCCGGAACACCCATTACAGGCCAGGGATCACAGGCCCATGAATGTGTAACAAAAATACTTGAGTGCTAGCCAGGCCTTTGATGGACTACAACTCCCAGCCCATCTCTCTGCTTTTCCTCAGTGACTCTCCTTTCCCTGAACTGGCTCCCATGGACTCTCCACTTTTCCTCTCCCAGCCGGTTCCAGCACTTTCTCTTGCAGTTACCAGGGACCGTCCCTCACCAAACCAGTGGATCCAAACAGCTGGATCTCTCTCACTGTGTACCACCTCCCCTGTTCCCTGTGTTTCCCATGTATTTAACATGCTTTTAACAACGTTAGAACAGCCGCCTGTGTCAAAGGGGACTTATTGAGCTTTGGACCAGAACATCTCTAAAACAATGGGAATAGTTAGAATTGTGTATATGGCTGATTGACTAATTTCCATTTGCCCATTATACAACAATAGTATTTCTTTTCCCATTGTATTAGAGGTCAGCTTGTGCAAACATTGTTTCTATGGCATTTGTCTGAGAAATATTAAGACTGATATACTTCTAAGAACAACAGACTTTTATATGTAAGTCTGAAAAATCAAACTTAACCACTTCAAGACTAAGGCCCCTTTCACACTGGGGCTGGCAGGCGGTAGCGGTAAATCCCCGCTAGTCTCAGCGGGGATTTAGCGCTGTTATAGAGGCGCTACGGCGCCGCTATGCAGGCGGGTGCGGGGCACTTTTAACCCCCCACAAGGGGTTAAAACGGGGTTAAAAGTGCCGGCGCGCCCCGCTACCGAGGCGGTGTGCAGCCGCTTCGGAAGCGCTGCCCATTGTTTTCAATGGGCAGGGGCGGTGGAGGAGCGGTGTATCACCGCTCACCGCACCGCCCCAAAGATGCTGCTTGCAGGACTTTTTGTAACTTCCTGCAAGCGCACCGCCCCAGTGTGAAAGCACTCCAGCTTTCACATTGGCGTGGGTGGGGAGGGATTTTTGAGGCGCTTTACAGGCGCTATTTTTAGCTAAATAGCGCCTGTAAAACACCTGTGTGAAAGGGGCCTTAGCCTGTTTCTTGAATTCTGTGCTTACGAGTTAAAAACTGTTTTTTTTTTTGCTAGAAAATTACTTAGAAAAAAATATATATATAATGTTTGGGGGTTCAAACACCCTAGAGAATAAAATGGCGGTCATTGAAAAACTTTATGTCACACCGTATTTGCGCAGCGGTCTTCCAAGCGTGCTTTTTCTTGGAAAAATTCTGTTTTTTTAGTTAAAAAATAAGAAAACAGTAAAGTTAGGCCAATTTTTTCCATATTGTGAAAGATAATGTTACGCCGAGTAAAATGATACCCAACATGTCATGCTTCAAAATTGCGTCCGCTCGCGGAATGGCGACAAACTTTGCAGCTTAGAAATCTCCATTGGCGACGTTTAAAAAATTCTACAGGTTAGCAGTTTTGCGTTACAGAGGAGGTCTAGTGCTAGAATTGTTGCTCTCACTCTAATCGCGGCGATACCTCACGTGTGGTTTGAACACCGTTTTCATATGTGGGCGGGACTTACGTATGCATTCGCTTCTGCGCGCGAGCTCGCGGGGACGGGACGCTTTACATTTTTTATTTATTTATTTATTTTGCTTTTTACTTTTTATTTTTACACTGTTCTTTTTAAAAAAAAAAAAATTGATCACTTTTATTCCTATTACAAGAAATGTAAACATTCCTTGTAATAGAAAAAAGCATGACAGGTCCTCTTAAATATGAGATCCGGGGTCAAAAAGTCCTCACATCTCAGATATACAGTAAAATGCAAAAAAAAAAAAAATCTGAAAAAAATGACAGGCCAAAAAAAAAAAAATACGGGCCCTTTAAGACCGTTGGGCGGACGTGACTTCTGACGTCATTTCCGCCCCGCCATGTTATGGAGCCGAGTGAGCGGCTTCAGCCGCTCGATCGGATCCCGGACACTGGGGGGGAGAGGATCGGATCATCTCCGCCGTTGCCGGTGGGTCCGGTAAGCAGCGGAGATGACGGGAAAGCGGCGGGAGGGGGGGCACCTCTCCCGCCGCTGATAAAAGTGATCTCGTGGCGAATCCGCCGCTAAGACCACTTTTATCTTACAGGGAATCGCCTGCTGAAAAAAAACGATATCTGAATGGTGCCTGCAGCTGCACTCACCATTCAGATATCACCAGTCAAACCCAAGGACGTCATATGACGTTCAGCGGTACAGAAGTGGTTAAACTATATATTATAAATACAAACAGTATATACTGTACACTTTATTACCAAAAGTATTGGGACGCCTGCCTTTACGCGCACATGAACTTTTAAGCTCCTTTCACACTGCAGCATTTTTATGGCGCTTTTGCACTAAAAATAGCACCTGAAAAACATGCCCCCATCCACTCCAGTGTGGAAAACCGAGTGCTTTCACACTGGGGCGGTACTCCTGCAGGACGGTAAAAAAAAAGTCCTTCAAGCAGCATCCTTGGGGCGGTGCGGTGAGCGCTGTTTACACCGCTCCTCCACCGCCCCTACCATTGAAATCAACGGCAAGTGCTTCCGAAGCGGCTGCACACTGCCTCGGAAGTGCGGCGTGCCAGCACTTTTAACCCCATGTGGGGGGTTAAAAGCACCACACTCCTGCCTGCATAGCGCCGCTATAACAGTGGAAAAGCGCAGCTGAAACTAGTGGCGCTTTACCGCTACTGCCCCCCCTGCCCCAGTGTGAAAGGGCCCTAATAGCATCCCAGTCTTAGTCTGTAGGGTCCAATATTGAATTGGCTCACCTTTGGAGGCTATAACAGCTTCACCTCTTCTGGGAAGGCTGTCCACAAGGTTTAGGAGTGTCTATGGGAATGTTTGACCATTCTTCCAGAAGCACATTTGTGAGGTCAGGCACTGATGTTGGAGGAGAAGGCCTGGTTCACAGTTTCCGCTCGAATTCATCCCAAAGGTGTTCTAATGGGCTGAGGTGCAGGCCAGTCAAGTTCCTCCACCCCAAACCTCTTACTAAATACCTTGGACTGTCTACTTTCCAAAAAGGGGTCATTTGGGGGGTATTTGTACTGTCCTGGCCTTTTCGGGCCTTATGAAATGAGTCGGTCAGTACATCAGGACTGATCGATTTTCCGATACTGTATATATATACACACCATAGTTTGTGGACCGTATAAATTTCCTATAGACTAAATAATATACACTGATTTGGGTTATTTTCACCAAGAGAAATGTAGCAGTATACATTTTTACAAGATTATTTATTTGCAAAATGTTATAACAGAAACAATGAAAAACTTTTTTTTCTCAAAAATGTTGGACTTTTTTTGTTTATTTAGCAAAAAAGAAAAAACCCAGCGGTGATAACCACTTCCCGACCAGCGCCGTAAATAGGCGGCGGTTGGCTTTGAGCGGCTCACCCGGGACATATATATCCCGGTATCATTTTTTAGAGCTGGCGGTCGGCTATCCAGGGGTAACGACCGATCTGGCTCGGGAGCCGCTCGGTCGTTACCCCAGGGGGCAGGAGGGGACACCCCCCCTCCCGCCACCTTCCGCCGCTCTTCTCCGGCCTCCCGTCCCACCGGGAGACTGGAGTGACGATCCGGCGCGTCCGCCGGCTGGAAGGAGACCTGACAGAAGCTGTAATCGGCTCCGATCGGGTCTCCTTCGGCAAATTCCGGAAGCAACGTCACTTCCGGTTTACACGGCGGCTAACGGCGGCAATTTAAAAAAAGTGACAGTATTCAGAATCGCCGTTTTTTGGCAATCTGAATACTGTGAAGTGCAAAGGAGGGATGGGGGGTCTTTTAGACCCCCCGACCCTCCAAAAAGAGTACCTGTCACCATATATTACTATCACAAGGGATGTTTACATTCCTTGTGATAGCAATAAAAGTGATCAGATTTTTTTTTTTAAAGGAACAGTGCTAAAAATAAATAAATAAATAAATAAAAAAAAAAAAAGATTTAAATCGCCACCGTCCCCGCGAGCTCGCGCAGCAAAGAAAACGCATACGTAAGTCGCGCCCACATATGAAAACGGTGTTCAAACCACACATGTGAGGTATCACCGCGATCGCCAGAGTGTGAGCAATAATTCTAGCAAAAGACCTCCTCTGCACCTCTAACCTGGTAACCGTTAAACATTTTTAAAGCGTCGCCTATGGAACTTTTTAAATACCGGACTTTGTCGCCATTCCGCGAGTGCGCGCAATTTTCAACCGTGTCATGTATGGTATCTATTTACTCGGCGTAACATCCTCTTTCACAATATGCAAAAAAATTGGGCTAACTTTACTGTTGTCTTATTCTTTAACTCAAAAAAGTAAAATTGTTCCAAAAAAATCGCGCTTGAAAGACCGCTGCGCAAATACCGTGTGACAAAAAGTATTGAAACAATCGCCATTTTATTCTCCAGGGTGTTTGAAAAAAATATATATAATGTTTGGGGGTTCTAAGTAATTCTCTAGCAAAAAAAAATGTTTTTAGCTTGTGACCACCAAATGTAAAAAAGTGGCCCGGTAGGTAAGTGGTTATGCTCGCAAGCCGATCAATATACCCTTATTGTGATTTTTTTTACTGAAAATATGTAGAATACATATTGGCCAAGGAAGAATTTTGTTTTTTTTACATTTTTTATTTATTATAGCAAAAAGTAAAAAAAATATTTTTTTTTTTTCAAAATTCTTTTGTTTATAGCGCAAAAAATAAGGGGGCAAATCCTTCCGGGACTGAAGTAGTTAAATACCACCAAAAGAAAGCTCCATTTGTGTCAGCAAAATGATAAAAATGTCATATGGGTACAGCGTTACAGGACCGCGCAATTGTCATTCAAAGTGTGACCGGGCAGGAAGGGGGTGATAGTGCCCGGTATTGAAGGGGTTAAGGAGAGTAAGGCCGGCCCTACAGGAGTCAAATTTCCAAGGAATTTTCTTTTGTAAATCACATCGAAGAATTTTCATTCAAATTTCGCACAATTAGCGGGGCCCGCAGCAACGGCCGATTTTCGTGCGGCCATCGAATCTGAGTCATCGGGCATGTTGGAAATCTTTTGTAAAATGAAACGATTTTCTAATCAATGATGGGAGAATTGTGTGAGAAATGTCATCGAAAAAAAATGCGCATGAGCACAAGAAAAGAAAATTATCGGAAAGAAAAGAAAATTATCGGAAAGAAAAGAAAATTATCGGAAAGAAAAGAAGATTCCTGGCCACAAAAATTATTTTCTGTAGCAACAGGAGGTGAAATTGAAGGCTTGGTTGGTTTCAAAATCAATGGTGGATCGAAAACACTTGCAAAATTTCTGATGGCCGGCATACTGAAGCAGTCCAGGACCAAACTTCGACAGGAAGAATCAGCACCCAACACATTGCTGCCTTAATCTCTAGTTCCCTTAACATCTCAACACAACCTTATAGAGAACAACAGAAGCGCTAACCACTTAGCCACTGTGATATGCTTTATTAATTATACATTCTCTGGACCAATAAAAAGGCAGTTTTTTTTCAGTTATTAAAAAAAAACAAAACAACGAATTGCAGCAACCAATCAAAAATAACAAAGAAGTCCACTGATGACAGAGAAGTCCTGCTTGAATGTTCCTTTATTTGTCTTTGTTATATTTAGCCATTTCTTCTTCTGTGCTTGTTTATTGGTACGGTTGTCCTTGTATTGTCATGATTGCCCAATTATTGCCCCATGTGTTGTCATGATTGCCCAATTATTGCCCCATGTGTTGTCATGATTGCCCAATTATTGCCCCATGTGTTGTCATGATTGCCCAATTATTGCCCAATGTGTTGTCATGATTACCCATATATTGTAGTATAAGGTAAACTCACCCAAACTCTACCGCTGTATGATTCATTGGTCAGTGCTCTGGCTGGTAAGGTTCACAGTAGATCCATAGTAATTAAAAGCCGGCAACTCGACAGCTTCTTTATGAAAACTTTATTGTAGCATCAAAAGCAGTAAAAACATCTAAAAAGCTGATGCGTTTCAGCCTAAGCCTTCATCAAAGCAAGCTTTGATGAAGGCTTAGGCTGAAACGTGTCAGTATTTTTGGACGTTTTTACTGCTTTTGATGCTACAATAAAGTTTTCATGAAGAAGCTGTCGAGTTGCCGGATTTCAATTACTATGGATTACCCATATAATGCTCCATGTGTTGTCATGATTGCCCAATTATTGCCCTATGTGTTGTCATGATTGCCCAATTATTGCCCCATGTATTGTCATGATTGCCCGATTAGTGCCTCGTGTATTGTCATGATTGCCCACTTATTGCACCATGTGTTGTCATGATTGGCCAATTATTGCCCTATGTGTTGTCATGATTGCCCAATTATTGCCCCATGTATTGTCATGATTGCCCGATTAGTGCCCCGTGTATTGTCATGATTGCCCAAATATTGCCCCATGTGTTGTCATGATTACCCATGTATTGTCATGATTACCCATGTATTGTCATGATTGCCCACTTATTGCACCATGTGTTGTCATGATTGCCCAATTATTGCCCCATGTGTTGTCATGATTGCCCAATTATTGCCCCATGTGTTGTCATGATTGCCCAATTATTGCCCCATGTGTTGTCATGATTGCCCAATTAATGCCCCATGTGTTGTCATGATTACCCAGTTGTTGCCCTATGCATTGTCATGCTTGCCCAATTATTGCCCCATGTGTTGTAATGATTGCCCAATTAATGCCCCATGTGTTGTCCTGATTGCCCAATTATTGCCCCATGTATTGTCCTGATTGCCCAAATATTGTCCCATGTGTTGTCATGATTACCCAATTGTTGCCCTATGTGTTGTCATGATTGCCCAATTATTGCCCCATATATTGTCATGATTGCCTAATGTGCTGCCATAATTACCCAATTATTGCCCAATGTGTTGTCATGATTACCCATGTATTGCTCCATGTGTTGTCATGATTGGCCAAATATTGCCCTATGTGTTGTCATGGTTGCCAAATTATTGCCCCATATGTTGTCATGATTGCCCAATTATTGCCCCAGGTGTCGTCATGATTTCCCAATTATTGCCCCGCGTATTGTCATGATTGCCCAATTATTGCCCCACGTGTTGTCCTGATTGCCCAAACATTGCCCCATGTGTTGTCATGATTGCCCAAGGTGTTGCAATGATTACCCAATTGTTGCCCTATGTATTGTCATGATTGACCAATTATTGCCCCATGTGATGTCATGATTGCCCTATTATTGCCCCACGTGATGTCATGATTGCCCTATTATTGCCCCACGTGTTGTCATTGTTGTGTTATCCACCTGTGTGGTATACCTGCTCTCACAATTGCCAGTGTGTTGCCCATGTGCTGATGTATTTGCCCATGGATTACCACAGTTATGATGTCATTGAGGTGTGTTTTCTATATTACTATAATTGAATCACGGGAGGCCCATAACAGAATCCCACCCTGAAACACTTTAGTATTTGTGCCATGCCTCTAATACATTGTGGCACACAGTGTGCACCACTTGAGTCTAAACATCCCCTTAGATCTGGGGTCTCCAAACTTTTTAAACAAAGGGCCAGGTTACTGTCCTTCGGGTCTTAGGGGGCCGGGCTGTGGCTAGTGGGAGTAGAAAACACCCTGCCATCAGTAGGAGTAACCAAATGCCCCATGACTGTTTTAGTGAGAGGATTGGTGTTATCCAATTAACGGAAGGAATAGTGCCCCATCATTGGTGTTAGTTGGAGAAATAGACCACCTAAATTGGGGTGCTATTTCTCCCACTGACCCCAATTTAGGTGGTCTATTCCTCCCATGGACACCAAATTAGGGGCACTATTCCTCCAACTGACGCCAACAATTGGGCACCATTCCTCCCACTGATACCAATGATGGGGCACTATTCCTCCCATTAGCACCATCATTTGTGTTAATGGCAGGAATAGTGCTCCATCATTGGTGTCAGTGGGAGGAATAGTGCCCCATCATTGGTGTCAGTGGGAGGAATAATGTCCCATCATTGGTATCAGTGGGAGGAATAGTGCCCCATCATTGGTGTCAGTGGGAGGAATAGTGCCCCATCATTGGTGTTAGTGGGAGGAATAGTGCCCCCTCATTGGTGTCAGTGGGAGGAATAGTGCCCCATCATTGGTATCAGTGGGAGGAATAGTGCCCCATCATTGGTATCAGTGGGAGGAATAGTGCCCCATCATTGGTGTCAGTGGGAGGAATGGTTCCCCAAGGGCCTGATAAAGGTGAGCAAAGGAATGTATCTGGCCTGTGGGCTGCTGTTTGGGGACCACTGCCCTAGATAATCAGAGGTTCATGGGGTTACAAAAGTTCTCGGATATAGTTAGATCTCTAGAGTTCCTGGGTCTACATATTTGTTATAGGGACTCCCAATCTCCCTGTCCTGTTAGCCCACATATATTTTCTGGTGTTTGAGAAGGACTGCTCTCTGTATGAAAGATTTCCCGCACTTCAGAACATGAGTAAGGACGCTCGCCTGTGTGATTCCTTTGGTGTCTGAGAAGGCTTCCTCTCTCTGCAAAACTTTTCCCACACTCTGAACATGAATATGGACGCTCGCCCGTGTGAATCCTCTGGTGTTTGAGACAATCACTGTTTTGAATGAAACCTTTCCCACAATATGAACATAAGAAAGGACGATCTCCTGTGTGAATTTTCTGGTGTTTAGAAAGTTCTCCTTTCATAATAAAAGATTTCCCGCACTCTGTACATGAATAAGGACGCTCACCTGAGTGAATCATCTGGTGTGCAGTGAGCGTTTTTTTGCTTATGAAACATTTTCCGCACTCCAAACAGGAGTAGGGACGATCGCCTGTGTGAATTCTCTGGTGTACAAGAAGGCTTCCTTTCTCAGTGAATTTTTTCCCGCAATCTGAGCATGAATAAGGACGCTTACCTGAGTGAATCATCTGGTGTGTAGTGAGCGTTTTTTTGCTTATGAAACATTTTCCGCACTCCAAACAGGAGTAGGGACGATCGCCTTTCTTTGGAAGAATGGGTGGTCTTTTAAGTGTGTTCACTTGCAGGAAAAAGTACAAATCTTACACCTTTTAGAAAGTAAGTCTTTTTCGTAGAGGAGTAGGTGGTCTTAATAGTGTGTCCACTCGCAGGGATAAGTACAAGTCTCACGCCCTTTCCAAAGTGAGTCTTTCGTTTGGAAGAACATGTGGTCTCTTTAGTGTGTCCGCTAGCAGGGATGAGGACAAACCTCACGCCTTTTACAAAGTATTCGTTTTTTTGCGAGTGATGTGTGGTCTACTAAGTGAGTCCATTCGCAGGAATAAGT
>BLSH010507485.1:192199-203785 GCA_018402905.1 Glandirana rugosa | reverse complement strand
CTACATTCTATGGCAACCCTACCCCATGTTTATGCTGCATTTTTCAATGTGAATTCTCAGGTGTTCAACAAGATTTCCTTTTCGTGTGAAAGATTTCCCGCACTCAGAACATGAATAAGGATGCTCACCCGTGTGAATTCTCAGGTGTTCAACTAGGTTTCCTTTTAGTGCAAAAGATATACACATCTCTGAACATGTATAAGGACGTTCACCCGTGTGAATTCTCAGGTGTTCAACCAGGTTTCCTCTCAGTGTGAAAGATTTTTTGCACTCTGAACATGAATAGGGACGCTCACCTGTGTGAATTCTCTGATGTCTAAGAAGTACCTGTTTCTCAGTGAAAGATTTCCCGCACTCTAAACATGAATAAGGACGTGCAACAGTGTGAATTCTCAGGTGTTTATCAAGGTCTCCTTTCTGGGTGAAAGATTTTCCACACTCTGGACACAAATAGGGACGTTCGCCCGTGTGAATTCTCTGGTGTTGCACAAGATTTCCTTTCTGAGTGAAAGATTTCCCGCACTCTAAACAAGAATAAGGACGCTCACCCGTGTGAATTCTCTGGTGTTGCACAAGGTTTGCTTTCTGAGTAAAAGATTTTCCGCACTCTGAACACGAATAAGGACTCTTACACTCAATGTGAGATGTCAAATGGATATCTGCAATCATAGTATGTGATTGATGAGAAGATTCCCCCTGATCAGAGGGATCCATTGATGTCTCCGGACAGGAAGGTCTGTGATGGATATTTTGTGTATTTGGATTTCCTCCTGGAGGATCCTGTGTGATGACATTATCTTCTGACTTACAATCAGCAGATAATAGAAGAGGTCTCTCCGAGGAATTCCTGACATCGCCTCCATCTGATGGAAAGAAATAGAAAAACTGTCAGTAGATGACAAATAAGTGGAGTTTTATCTCTACCTCCCCGTCAGTGGAAGAAGTGGAAATGCCGATCTCACAGCTGGGCTCCGGTTCTTCCTCCAAAATCAATCAGAAAAATGATAACACCGAGTCCATATATGATCTGCAAATTCTTTAAGATTAAATAGCTATGATTGAGGGATCATTAGCCAAAACGCATTAGTGGTTTGTTACTACACCGGATTGCCTGAATTTGCCTGTATTTTAAACTATAAAGAAATCTCTTATATGAACTCCAGCATGAACACTTTTCTAAAAAAAAAAAATGGTGTACAGTATCAACTCATTTGTTGGGACCATGACATTATATTGAGGAATGTAGATGGACCTTTCATATGGTGTACAGTATCTCCTCCTCATTTGTTGGGAACATGACGTTATATTGAGGAATGGACATGGACCTTTCATGTGGTGTACAGTATCTCCTCCTCATTTGTTGGGAACATGACGTTATATTGAGGAATGGAGATGGACCTTTCATATGGTGTACAGTATCTCCTCCTCATTTGTTGGGAACATGACGTTATATTGAGGAATGGAGATGGACCTTTCATATGGTGTACAATATCTCCACCATGTTTGTTGAGAACATGAAATTATATTGAAATATGGTGGGGAAGGGGCGGCGTGGAAACAATATAGCTGTACAGCCATCCAATTGCTTTCACGTGACAGCAAACAGTTGGCTTAAAATGAGACTTTGGTGGCGGGTCGTGAGGCCAGAGACAACTCCCTGAGAGCCATACACCTTGTGAACTGGGCCCGCAGCAGCCCGGACTCAGGCCAATATCTCATCCTATCCACAGATGCAGAGAAGGCCTTTGACCGGGTGGGCTGGCCCTTTCTGAGAGGGGTTTTAGAGACCTTGGGGTTGGGTCCAAACATGATGACCTGGATTATGGCCCTGTAGTCGGAACCCAGCACACAGGTGAGGGTGAACGGCCTTCTGTCCCCATGATTCGCTATCAGGAACGGGAGGAGACAGGGGTGCCCCCTGTCACCTCTATTATTTGCGCTCACGTTGGAGCCGTTTTTGCGCACAATACGTGCCAACCCAGATATTAGGGGGCTGAGGGTAGGTAATACCGAACACAAACTGTTGGCCTACGCGGACGACGTGCTTTTTTACGTCTCCGAACCCCTGATCTCACTGCCAAACCTCATAAGCGAACTTCAAAGCTTTGGCAAACTATCAAATTTCTAAATAAATGAGGCGAAATCAGAGATTCTGCCGATCACATTGTCACCCCCATTAATTGATAACTTAAAGGCAGCGTTCCCCTTCGCATGGGTATTCCCAACTTTCGAAGATATCACAGGGCCATTGCCCTACAAAGAATTTTGAACTGGCGGTTCCACATGGGCTCTAGGCTGTGGGTCGGGTTGAAGAAATGCCTGGCAGGCAGGGACCTGGCGTATGCCCCGTGGTTGCCTAGAGAGAATAGGGGATTGTCGCTCACAACCTCTCCCTTGACGCATCAGGTGCTCAGGGTCTGGGACCGCTTGAACAGCATTTGTTCCCTCTCTCCGCCTATGTCCCCGCTGGCTCCACTGGAGGGCTTCCAGTGGTTTCCCCCGGGGGAGCAAAGGGGCTTCTTTGGAAAATGGGCAACTGATGGGCACGTATGCTGCGGCACTCTACTGGAGAGTGGCAGACTTCCAGACCTCGCAGATCTCAGGGCCCGCCATGGTAGCTTCCCAATTGATTTCTGGAGACACATGCAGCTTAGTCACTTTTTTGCCACTCAAGGACATAACATTCGACGCAAAGAGACCCTCACGCCATTCGAGTGCCTCTTTGTTGAGGAGGAGCCCATCCCTCATATGATTTTGGAGCTGTACCGCCTCCTGGGCGCTGAAGGCCACCTTATTAAACCGGCCTATATAAGGGAGTGGGAGAGAGACTTAGGTGTGGGGTTCTCCGAGGCACAGCTGACTCACCTATACCGGCTAACGCCTTCTTGCACAATTGAGTCTAGAACGCAAGAAACTAATTACAAAATACTGACTTGTTGGTACAGGGTGCCGGCTAATCTGGCTCGGATATACCCCACAGTATCAGACCGATGTTGGCGGGGCTGCGGACAGCGGGGCACGTTGCTGCACCTTTGGTGGGACTGTCCCAAAGTCCAACCTTTCTGGGCAGAAGTCCGAGCGCAAATAAAGACCATCCTAGACATAGATGTTCCATTTTCCCCGGTCCACTTTCTTCTACAGGTTCCCTCCCTGCCGATCAGCCAATACAAAAAGAGCGCACTTCCACACCTATTAAATGCAGCAAAACGGCTGGTTCCTATATACTGGAAGCAGACATGTGTTCCTAGCCTGGAGGATTGGGCCCGCAAGGTGAGGGAGATTAGAGAGGCAGAAGAATGGGTGGCCACCTGCAGCGGGAAAAGGGACAGATTCCATGCTGTCTGGGCTAGATGGCAGGAACATGCCACAGGCTCGGACCATGTCACCTCCAGTCTGGAGGTGGCATTGCTGGAGCTTGCACAACCCTCTCTTAGAGACCGGAGAGCTGCAGATCCTAACTAACTAAGCAACCAAATTCCTTTAAACACCTAGAGTGGAATATTTCGGGAATCCTGTGAGGCTGGTGGTCGGCGTGGGCGGCTGTTTGTTTCTTGGAAGCAGAATTCAGGTTAGTGCTTGACGGGGTGTCCTCCCTCATTTCTTCTCCATCCTCCCTCCTTTTTCTTTCCTTCATCTATGTTTTTATTTCTAAACACAAAATTGGATTGTATAAGATAACTGTTACGATATTGTTTGGCTAGACAGTATGACCTCGGCCTGGGGAGCGTGATGTGGCACTAGTGGCCCCACTCGGCCAGAGACAGTGCTCTCCTCCTGCCTGGTGGGGGAGACGGTGACTCCGGGTGGGGGTGGCCCCCGGCTCGACAGCCCTTCTGGGTTTTACTCTGGGTGGGGAGGGTTTGCTGGAGGTACTGTGTGCCCCCCCTCTCCGCCAGGGTTTATTGGGTCGGGGACATGTCTACCCGGACATGATACACTGCATTCATGGGCTAGCGGCAGGGGTCGACTGGACTAGCTAACTATATCTGTTGAAGCTGCTGCATCACCCAGGCCGTCACAATGGGCCACTCAAGGAGGAACACGGCTCCTTAGGCCACTGCCTCCTAAAACTGATATTTTGCACAGTTAACTGCACCATGCAAATAAGATGGCCTCACTATCGTATGCTTGAGTATTTGCGTTGTACACTGTGATCTAAATAAAGATTATATAAAAAAAAAAAAAAAGAGACTTTTACCTGTTTCTTATATAGTGTCTGTTACTTACTTGTAGTGATAGGTAGAGAAATTTCTTCCTGTTCACTCTTCATAATCATCCCAACCTCCTCTGTGGACGGCTGATCACTCTCCACATACGTCTCCACTTCTTCTTCTTTAACCTCAACTTTTATTTTAATCAGTTCTTCACCCTAAAACCCAAAACAATAGAAAACATCAATTAATGGTAAATGGGGATGAGTGGTGCGGGGAGCACAGGTTGTATTTTGGATGCAGAAATTAGTATTAAAATACGAGAATACATTGAAAAATGTCGTCTCAGAGCTTATAATACATTTTTAGGTCTACATGCTCTGTCCCACCAACCTGATAATGATGAGGGATGGTGTGACCTTCCTGTGTGGAATCCCGGGAATACAGAGGACGGGGACATCTGTCTGGTGGGTTCCCATTACTGGATCCATCTGTAGGAAACACAACACTGACTGAATACATTGTTTCTATGTGTTTATCAGATGATGGGGGATCTAGGTGGACCCTCCGTACTGCTCTCTCCTTTACAATAAAGTCTCCTCTTACCCGGTGATGTGAAGGGTGGCTGATTCTCCATCATGGCATCTTTGTAGATATCATATTCTCTGATGGGAAGGTCCACAGATCCTCAATCATCAATCTACAGTATCTCACAAAAGTGAGTACACCCCTCACATTTTTGTAAATATTTTATTATATCTTCTCATGTGACAACACTGAAGAAATGACACTTTGCTACAATGTAAAGTAGTGAGCGTACAGCTTGTATAACAGTGTAAATTTGCTGTTCTCTCAAAATAACTCAACACACAGCCATTAATATTTAAACCACTGGCAACAAAAGTGAGTACACCCCTAAGTGAAAATGTCCAAATTGGGGAAAAATTAGCCATTTCCCCTTCCTGGTGTCATGTGACTTGTTAATGTTACAAGGTCTCAGCTGTGAATGGGGAGCAGGTGTGTTAAATTTGGTGTTATCGCTCTCACTCTCTCATACTGGTCACTGGAAGTTCAACATGGCACCTCATTGCAAAGAATTCTCTGAGGATCTGAAAAAAAGAATTGTTCCTCTACATAAAGATGGCCTAGGCTATAAGAAGATTGCCAAGATCCTGAAACTGAGCTACAGCATGGTGGCCAATGCCATACAGCGGTTTAACAGGACAGGTTCCACTCAGAACAGCGCCTCACCATGGTTGACCAAAGAAGTTGAGTGCACATGCTCAGTGTCATATCCAGAGATTGTCTTTGGGAAATAGACGTATGAGTGCTGCCAGCATTGCTGCAGAGGTTGAAGGGATGGAGGGGTCAGCCTGTCAGTGCTCAGACCATACGCCCCACACTGCATCAAATTGGTCTGCATGGCTGTCATCCCAGAAGGAAGCCTCTCCTAAAGATGATGCACAAGAAAGCCCACAAACAGTTTGCTGAAGACCAGCAGACTAAGGACATGGATTAATGGAACCATGTCCTGTGGTCCAATGAGACCAAGATAAACTAATTTGGTTCAGATGGTGTCAAGCGTGTGTGGTGGCAACCAGGTGAGGAGTACAAAGACAAGTGTGTCTTGCCTACAGTCAAGCATGGTGGTGGGAGTGTCATGGTCTGGGGCTGCATGAGTGCTGCTGGCACTGGGGAGCTACAGTTCATTGAGGGAACTGTGAATGCCAACATGTACTGTGACATACTGAAGCAAAGCATGATCCCCTCTCTTCAGAGACTGGGCCGCAGGGCAGTATTCCAACATGATAACGACCCCAAACACACCTCCAAGATGACCACTGCCTTGCTAAAGAAGCTGAGGGTAAAGGTGATGGACTGGCCAAGCATGTCTCCAGACCTAAACCCTATTGAGCATCTGTGGGGCACCCTCAAATGGAAGGTGGAGGAGCGCAAAGTCTCTAACATCCACCAGCTCCGTAATGTCGTCATGGAGGAGAGGAAGAGGACTCCATGGCAACCTGTGAAGCTCTGGTGAACTCCATGCCCAAGAGGGTCAGGCAGTGCTGGAAAATAATGGTGGCCACAGAAAATATTGACACTTTGGGCCCAATTTGGACATTTTCACTTAGGGGTGTACTCACTTTTGTTGCCAGTGGTTTACACATTAATGGCTGTGTGTTGAGTTATTTTGAGGGGACAGCAAATTTACACTGTTATACAAGCTGTACACTCACTACTTTACATTGTAGCAAAGTGTCATTTCTTCAGTGTTGTCACATGAAAAGATAGAATAAAATATTTACAAAAATGTGAGGGGTGTACTTACTTTTGTGAGATACTGTATATTCTTGAACAGATTCTGTGTTTAGTGATAGTTACTCACCTGTGCTGATATTTAGAGAAGGTTCCTCCTGTTTAGTTGTCACCATCATCCCAACTTCTTTCGTAGGCTCCTGGTAACCCATCACAGTCATGACCTCTTCCTCTTTAAACTCAAGTTTCACATACATCTGTTCTTCATGCTAACAGAAAGGAAAAAAAAACTCTTTAAAATCTGAGGACAAATAGGCCGAGAGAAGAGTGTAATCCCATACAGTCTAGAGTCACTTTTATGTTCTTCCCATGTACCTGATGATGGTGAGGGATGGAGTGATCTTCCTGTGTGGAATCCCAGGAATACAGAGGACCATCCTCCACCATAGACTGCTGATCTCCACTCATCAACGTTTCTTCTTCTTCCTTTTTAATCTCAGCTTTAATGTCTTTCAGTTCTTCACCCTAAACCCCAAAGATGATAGAATACACGTATAAAAATGAACAAGAGATTGCAAAGAAGAATGTCCTGTTATAGATTAGAATTCTTTTTGAGTTCTATTTGTTCAGTCCCACCTACCTGATGATGGTGAGGGATGGTGTGACCTTCCTGTGTGGAATCCCGGGAATACAGAGGACGGGGACATCTCTCTGGTGGGTTCCCATTACTGGATCCATCTGTAGGAAACACAACACTGACTGAATACATTGTTTCTATGTGTTTATCAGATAATGGGGGGTCTAGGTGGACCCTCCGTACTGCTCTCTCCTTTACAATAAAGTCTCCTCTTACCCGGTGATGTGAGGGGCGGCTGATTCTCCATCATGACGTCCTTGTAGAGATCCTTGTGTCCTTCTAAATACTCCCACTCCTCCATGGAGAAATAGACAGTGACATCCTGACACCTTATAGGAACCTGACACACACAATGATACAGTCACCATCCAGACACATCCCTTGTCTGTTACTGGATAATGTCCCAGAATTCCCAGCACCGCTCACCCCTCCTATCAGCAGATCAGTGATCTTGTTGGTGACTTCTAGAATCTTCTTATCATTGTTATTATTACATTTCAGGGAATGAGGTGACTTCGCCAGAGGAAAACTCTGCATTGAAAGAACAACAATAATCTCATGTGACCTCCTGGGATCCTCCTCACCTCTCCAGGTCTGTGTTTTATTATTAGAGATAAGAATGATGTCATGTGACCTCCCAGAAGCCTCCTCATCTCTCCAGTCAGCTCTGTGTTTTATTAATAGAGATAAGAGTGATGTCATGTGACCTCCCAGAATCCTCCTCACCTCTCCAGTCAGGTCTGTGTTTTATTAATAGAGATAAGAGTGATGCCATGTGACCTCCCAGAATCCTCATTACCTCTCCGGTCAGCTGTGTGTTTTATTAACAGAGATAAGAGTGATGTCATGTGACCTCCCAGAATCCTCCTCACCTCTCCGGTCAGGTCTGTGTTTTATTAATAGAGATAAGAGTGATGTCATGTGACCTCCCAGAATCCTCCTCACCTCTCTAGTCAGCAGGTAGATGATCTCCAAGATGAGTTTTAAAATAGAATTCCAGCTAAAGCCTAACTAGTATAGTTCCCACAGTGCAGCCGTTGTTAGCATTCTGTCCTATTTCTTTCAGCACTGCAATTTTTTTTATTTTTTTACTATATAAATTAAAAATGTAACAATAAACGTATTTTCTACGGTCTGTAATAAAACACATCCAAGAATAAAAAAAAAATCTAATTTCTTCATAAGTGTACGCCAAAATGTATTCTGCTACACGTCTCTGGTAAAAAGAAAAAAAAAAATTCCAATAAGTGTATATTGATTGTAGGGTTGCCACGTCATCCCTTTAATCCAGGACACATATTAATTACTCAGGTTCTGTGGCTGATTAAGGTGGTAATTAAACTCACTTGGTGCCTTATCTGCATTAAATTAGCCTCAAAACCTGTGTAATTCATATGTGTCCTGGATTAAAGGGATGATGTGGCAACCCTAATTGATTGGTATGTGTGAAGGTTATAGCGTCTACAAACTATGGTATATTTACTGTAATTTACACAGCTACAGACGCTATAATGGTAATGTCCGTGATCAGCGACTTATAGTGGGACTGTGATAGTGTGGCGGGCAATCTGGCGCTAACAGACACTGGCTGGGAGGGTCACTGACACTGACATCACTAGAGACGATAAGACAGTGATCAGTGATAAATAATACTGTACACTGTCACTGTACTAATGACATTGGCTGAGAAGGGGTTCAACATCTAGGGGTAATGGAAGTGTTAACCGTGCCTAACAATGCGTAATGCGTGCTGCTTGAACTTTCTGATCTGGCTGTGTTTTCTCCCTGCTTTTTAGGGAGAAGATATAGCCAGATCGCTGTTCCCTGTACACAACGAGTTCTGTGTGTTTGTAAACATAGAATCCTGTGTGTGATTGGATACAGCCGATTTCAGCCAAAATTATTGGCCGAGATCTACTGCCAAATTTGTCCTGTTTCCAATCACAGGGCAGGTCGATAGGGGACGTGCACAAACCCGGAAAAAGGCCAGTCATGCACATGTATGTGACTGTGCCTGTACCTGCCCCCTGCTCACAGTATATTTATAGTGAGCAATCAGCAGGTTGTTAATTTCCTCGGGTCCCCATCCATCCTCATTGATGAGATCATGTGATCTCTGTAGACAGATAATATAACGACCTCACTGGTCATTATAACTCATAGACAAGTAGAGATTAGGTTGCCACATCATCCCTTTAATCCAGGGCACATACTAATTACACAGGTTGTTCTGTGGCTGATTAAGGTGGTAATTAAACTCACTTGGTGCTTTATCTGTATTAAATTAGCCTCAGAACCTGTGTAATTCATATGTGTTCGGGTTTAAAGGGATGATGTGGCAACCCTAGTAGAGATTAATTTTAAACTAGCTCTATCTATACAGTAGGTTATATTTCTGCATTGATTATAATATATATATATATATACTGGCGTCAGTGGGTGTATATCAACATCTGCTGGAGATAAAAGACATCACTGGGTGTAAATATAAAATAAGATCTTATTACCTCCTCTGCTGCCAGTTCCAGCAATGTCTCCTCTCATCTCCCTCCTGACTCACCTCTCACCCGGAATTTCCTTTTTAGACCTCTATATCACTTCATGGTCATAAGTTACCTTACTTCCTGTCTGTATATCACTTCCTGTCTGTATCTGACATCACATCCTGTCTGTACCGGCTATCACTTCCTGTGTCTTTATGATTAGGCTCTTCCCGTCTCCATGTTCCACTCGATATAATTTGGAAAAGACCTCCACCTTAATGGCTCCTACACACGGTACAATTATCGGCTGAAGATTGTCATACCACAGCCTGTCGTCCGATAATCCAACTGTTAGTACGCTCCATTCAACAGCCGATTTTCAATTATCATCCAACAAGAGTTGTGTGAGCAAACTAAAAAACTTTTGTCTACCGACAAGGCGGCATCCGATTTTCAGCTCGTGTGTACAGAAGTTTGACAAACAAAAGTTGTAAGTACAAACACGCATGTTCGGAACCCAGGAACGACCCAGAAGTGTTCGGTTGTATAACCCTACGTTCGTAATTCACATTCAATTGAACTTCCTCTTCATACGCTCGTAGCATGTCACTACATTCGCCTCTCTCGAATAATTTTACTACCGTCAGTACACTAGCCACTTGCCGACCAGCAACCGCAGGTTGACGGTGACAAGGTAGCCCTCCTGGGCAAACCGGCGTCATCTGACGGTGGCTGCCAGATCACGCACTGTGAGCGCGAGCGCACCGCCGGAGGCGCGCCCGCGCGCTCACTGTGTTTGGGGGGGGCCAGGGAGCGGGTGCGGAGGACTCGATCTCCGCCGGCTACCCGCGATGCCCCCCCCCCCCGGAGTGAAAGAATGGAGGTCCGTGCAAGTAAGCACGGACCTCCGTTCTGTGAGAGGGGGAAGGGCTGTGATCACAGCCTTCCTCTACATGGAAGCTGTGATCACTTCCCTTCCCCAGCCAGGGCAGCCCACACACAGTTAGAACACGCCCAGGGAACACAGTTAACCTGTAGAGCGCCCCCTGCAGGTTAACCCCTTCACTGCCAATGGCATTTACACAGTAATCAGTGCATTTTTATAGCACTGATCGCTGTATAAATGCCAATGATCCCAAAAAGGTGTCAAAATGTTCCGACATGCCCATTGCAATATCGCAGTACCACTAAATCGCCGCCATTACTAGTAAAAAAATAAAAACCCCAGAAATTAATTCTCATCATCCGTAAACGTGGCAACTTTTGCGCAAACCAATCAATAAACGCAGATTGCGATTTTTTTAATCACAAATATGAGGAAGAATATAAATCGTCCAAAACCGATGAAAAAAAATGTTTTTTTATATTTTTTTTTGGATTTGTATTTTAGCAAAAAGTAAGAAATTGTGTTTTTTTGCAAAATTGTCGCTCTTCTTTTGTTTATAGAGGCGATCAGAAATGACGCAGCGGTGATCAAATACCACCAAAAGAAAGCTCTATTTGTGGGAAAAAAAGGACACAAATTTAATTTGGGTACAACGTCGCATGACCGCGCAATTTTCAGTTAAAGCGACGCAGTGCCGAATCGCAAAAAGGGCTCTGGTCAGGAAGGGGGCAAATCATTCCGGGGCTGAAGTGGCTAGACAAAGTCACGGACAGCCAATTTTGGGAAAAGTTGGATGTGCAATCACATCGTGTGTACGAGGCTTGAGAGTAATGTCATAAAAGGGAAAGTCCCATCAGATTTTAGTATGTGAATATTATAAGCTAACACTGCAATGGTTAAAAATATGAACCACCAGATCCTTGTGACCATCTTTATTTTTAAAATCATAGGTAAAAGCATAACAAAATGTAATGTTAACTGCTTACTTGCTGTGTTTCTCCTCTCCATAAAATATTTTTTCCCCTCCCTTGCGTTGTGTGTTTGTGTGTCTGTAAGACTCATTTGTTCCTCTGTAATCAAAGAGGTTGTAAACCTCCGAATCAAAAAAAAAAAAAAAAAAAAACCTTGAAAAGGGTTTTAACCGACAGGCACTGAAACAGATCGGTGAAGTCG
>BLSH010507485.1:178668-192189 GCA_018402905.1 Glandirana rugosa | reverse complement strand
AAAAAAAAAAAAAAAAAAAAAACCTGCAAGACAAAGACATAATGAGCTAGTATTATTTACTTCCTTTTAAGGAATATTCTGTGAGTAGAACATATATGGCATACATGTGTGGTGTATACACAAGTAGGCTCACACTCTATTATACCACACCCAGTATTCAGTGTAAGCTAAACATGTCCATCATTGGCTGCAGGTGCACCACAGATCCTCTTTTCCCTTAGGTGCCCCTCATACTCACATTCTTAAGACAGGCTGTTGGGGATACATGAGGACTAAAGATTGGTAAATACTGCTATAGGTGCCATTTGAGTTACAGCTGTCTGTCTGCTGGCATCACATGCAAGATGGTGGTGCCAAGCATGAGTTTCATGTATATGGACTATAAACCAGAGGCTCTGGATGGACAGTTGGATAAATGGTTCTATATTTAGGAGGTATCTGGGCTATAAACCAGAGGCTCTGGATGGACAGTTGGATAAATGGCTCTATATTTAGGAGGTATCTGGTCTATAAACCAGAGGCTCTGGATGGACAGTTAGATAAATGGTTCTATATTTAGGATGTATCCGGTCTATAAGCCAGAAGCTCTGGATGAACAGTTGGATAAATAGGTCTATTAGGAGGTATTGGGCCTATAAACCAGAGGCTTTGGGTTGATAGTTAGATAAATGGCTCTATATTTAGGATGTATCTGGTCTATAAACCAGAGACTCTGGATGGACAGTTGGATACATAGCTCTATATTTAGGACATATTTAATCTATAAGCCAGAGGCTATGGATGGACAGATGGATAAATGGCTCTATATTTAGGATGTATCCGACCTATAAACCAGAGACTCTGGAAGGACAGTTGGATACATAGCTCTATATTTAGGACATATTTGATCTATAAGCCAGAGGCTATGGATGGACAGATGGATAAATGGCTCTATATTTAGGATGTATCCGACCTATAAACCAGAGGCTCTGGATGGACAGTTGGATAAATGGTTCTATATTTAGGATGTATCCGACCTATAAACCAGAGACTCTGGAAGGACAGTTGGATACATAGCTCTATATTTAGGACATATTTGATCTATAAGCCAGAGGCTCTGGATGGACAGTTGGATAAATGGCTCTATATTTAGGATGTATCTGGTCTATAAACCAGAGGCTCTGGATGGACAGTTGGATAAATGGTTCTATATTTAGGATGTATCCGACCTATAAACCAGAGGCTCTGGATGGACAGTTGGATAAATGGTTCTATATTTAGGATATATCTGGTCTATAAACCAGAGGCTCTGGAAGGACAGTTGGATAAATGCCTCTATATTTAGGATGTATCTGATCTATAAACCAGAGGCTCTGGATGGACAGTTGGATAAATGCCTCTATATTTAGGATGTATCTGGTCTATAAACCAGAGGCTCTGGATGGACAGTTGGATAAATGGGTCTATATTTAGGATGTATAGGTCTATAAACCAGAGGCTCTGGAAGGACAGTTGGATAAATGGTTCTATATTTAGGATGTATCTTGTCTATCAACCAGAGGCTCTGGGTGGACAGTTGGATAAATGGCTCTATATTTAGGATGTATCCGGTCTATAAACCAGAGGCTCTGGGTGTACAGATGGATAAATGGCTCTACATTTAGAATATATCTGGACTATCAACTAGAATAATTCTTGGAAAAAAGTAGAAACATTTTTAGTTTTAGCTGCAATCTACTTGCTCTCGCTCAGAAAAATGATTGCCAAAGTGATTACAAGCCGAGCAGCAACCTATGAAAAGCAAGCCATTTATTGCAATCTATTTACAATCTCGCTTAGAAATTGCAGCCTAATCCAACGAAGGCTTGGTAAGTGTGTTGCAATTCTGTTCAATACTTTTTGTGAGAGTTGTAATATGCATTCTCAGTCGCTCAGCAATTGCGGCCTGACCACGCAGGCTTGATATCTGTGGAGTGTATATTTAACTATCTTCCTATCTTCAGTCGCCAAAACAAGACACTAATTTTTACTTCCAGATTCAATGTGCTTGTTCTCTCCCTCAGGAATTGTGGCATATACAATGGGGGCTTCAAAAGGTGTGGTGCAAATTGGTTCATGTTTTTTTATTTTCATTCAGTTTAACACCAAAAGACACTTTTACGTTTCTGAATGTCATAGGCCTACTATCTAATGTGCAAATCTGTAATTTTTTTCATCTTTAGAGTTCAAATCAATGCATCATTTTTTACATCTACATACAATCTGCTTGTTCTCTCCTCTGAAATTGTGGCCTATCTAACAAAGGCTTCAAATGTGGGCTGCAAATCTGTGCATTGTTTTTCTTTTACAATTTAAACATAGACATTATAATTTGTTTTTTTTTACAGATACATGTCTCTGTTGACATTCTCTGACAGCGAATTTGAGGCTCACAAGGTTACAATTGTTCCCTGGTATGCTTATATCTTTGTGTAGCCCCATAACCTATTTTGAGGGGCTACCACACTGTATATTGTATTTTTATTTATTTATTTTTTTTAACAGCTTTTATTTAGGGTAGTCAACATACAGAGTAGTACGAAGTGAAGGCTAACTTGGTAGTACAAAATCAAAAATCAGAACAGAATATCATAGCGATATGTTAAGATAATATATGTGGCATTATGAAACCGTACGATGGCTTTACAATCAGAGGCGCTAGAGTAAGTGGGAGAGGAAAGAGGTTAAGGAGTGGCCCTTGCGAGGAACTCGACCGACCCGTCAACCGCCTAGACACCCCTTTTGGGAACACACTGTGTCGAGGAGGGTAAGGGCCAGGAGAGTCCCGAGAGATCTATTAGAGCTGTGGGAATAGGAAAAGCCACGGTTTCATTGATATTTTAGAGACAGAGCACGAGGATATCATATATGGTGTCTGTATGAGGCTGAAACAAATGATGGAGAAGGAGATTGTATTTTTATTTTAAAGTGCACAAAATGAAAAAAAAAAAAAAGAGGAACGGGAATAACACGAATGGTGGGCAGAAACTGTGGCTGGCATCCCACCATTAGATTAGAGCCTCCAAGAAATACAAGAAGCAAGGAGAGAAGACTCGACCAATCAATCTGCATCTAAATTTATTATACGTTTCTCCAGGATGTACTTCTTTATGAAATAAATATGTCCTTCCAGTTTTTCTATGGATTGATCAGTTTCCTCCAGTAAAAACCATCGTACATTTGTCAAAAGAATCAGTAGCTGCTTTCCATCTGAAGTCTAATTAGACTTTGTTTATCTGTAGAACATTTATCGCAGTCCAAAGGCATTGTACAGTGTCTCTTCTCTGATGTGTAATAAAGCTTTCTTTGTGTTTGAAGCATTTCCCACATTCAATAAATGAATAAGGAAATTAACCCCTGTGAATACTCTGGTGTTCAACTAGGCGTCCTTTTAGAGTGAAAGATTTTCCACACGCGGGACATAAATAAGGACACTAACCCATGTGAATTCTCAGGTGTCTAAGAAGTACCTGTTTTTCAGAGAAAGATTTCCCGCACTCTGAACACGAATATGGATTCTCCCCGTTGTGAATTCTTTGGTGTTTATCCAGGTGTCCTTTCTGAATGAAGGATTTCCCACACTCTGTACATGAATAGGGACGCTCCCCCATGTGAATTCTCTGATGTCTAACAAGGTCTCCTTTCTGAGTAAAAGATTTCTCGCAATCTGAACATGAATAAGGACGCTCACCCGTGTGAATTCTCTCGTGTTTTTCAAGGTGTCCTTTCTGAGCAAAGGATTTCCCGCACTCTGAACATGGATAGGAACGCCTAGTCTTGTAATTTCTCTGGCCTTCATCTAGGTTCTGTTCCTTAGAGCAAGATTTCCCGTGCGCTGAACGTAAATAGCGAGGCCCAACCCGGTGGCTTCTCTGGTGTTTAACAAGGTCTCCCTTACAAATAAAAGCTTTCTCGCACTGTAAACATGAATAAGGACGCTCACCCGTGTGAATTCTCTGGTGTGTAACAAGGTCTCCTTTACAAATGAAAGATTTCTCGCAATCGGAACATGAATAGGGACGCTCGCCCGTGTGAAGTTTCTGGTGTCGAAGGAAGTTGCATTTCTGTTTAAAACATTTCCCGCACACTGAACACGAATGGGGACGCTCATCTGTGTGAACTTGTTGGTGTCGAAGAAGGGTGCATTTCTGTTTGAAACATTTGCCGCACTCTGAACAAGAGAAAGTAGGTCTCGTGTGAGTTTTCCGGTGTTCGGTCAGGTCTACTTTCCGAGTGAAACATTTTACACACTCTGAACACGAGAAAGGATTCTCACCTCGTTGAACTCTTTCAGAAGATTTCTTGGGATTAGAAGGATCTGTTGGTCTATCTGCAGTGTGAGATCTTCCATGGATATCTGCAATCATAGTATGTGATTGATGAGAAGATTCCCCCTGATCAGAGGGATCCATTGATGTCTCCGGACAGGAAGGTCTGTGATGGATATTTTGTGTATTTGGATTATTTTTGATGACGTTATCTTCTGAGTTACAATCAGCAGATAATAGATGTCCCCTAGAGGTATTCCTGGCATAACATCCATCTGATGGAAAGAAATAGAAAAACTGTCAGTAGATGACAAAAAAGTGGAGTTTTATCTCTACCTCTCCGTCAGTGGAAGAAGTGAAAATGCCGATCTCATAGCTGGGCTCCGGTTCTCCCTCCAAATTAATCAGAAATCTGTTCACAAGTCTATATATGACCTGTCCGCTGTTGGCGCACCTTTTTTTCTGTAAACTAACTTTAATGGGATATCAGGGGTCTTTTTGACCCCTAATGTCTCACCCTCCTTCAATTGAAGGTAATAAAATACTGATTGCGCTCCATTAGCTTCTTTCCCAACAACAATGTCTGGGAAAAAACACAGCCAGACTAGACATTTAGTTGTCTCCTGTCCAGGACAGATGATGTATATGTGCAGTCAGTGATGGTGGAGGAATACAGGAAGGAAGGTGTATATAGCTGTATACAAGGCAGATGATGAATGATGTATATCTGCAGTCAGTGATGATGGAGGAAAGTCTCTATATACAGGAAGGAAAGTGGATGTATATATAGCTGTATACACCCACCTTCCTTCCTGTATATAGAGACTTTCCTCCATCATCACTGACTGCAGATATACATCATCTGTCCTGTATACAGCTATTATATACACCCACCTTCCTTCCTGTATATACTAATACCTCTATATACCACACACTGTACACCCTCTGTACTGTATAGGCCGCATTTGATGGGCGCAGTGAGGCCGCTTTGATGGGCACAGTAAGGCCGCATTTGATGGGCACAGTGAGGCCGCATTTGATGGGCACAGTGAGGCCGCTTTGATGGGCACAGCGAGGCCGCATTTGATGGGCACAGCGAGGCCGCATTTGATGGGCACAGCGAAGCTGCATTTGATGGGCACAGTGAGGCCGCATTGGATGGGCACAGTAAGGCCGCATTTGATGGGCACAGTAAGGCCGCATTTGATGGGCACAGCGAAGCTGCATTTGATGGGCACAGTGAGGCCGCATTTGATGGGCACAGTAAGGCCGCATTTGATGGGCACATGTGGTTTTTTTTATAATTCAGTTGTAGCGCCTTGATTATGCATGTATGAATAATGTGGTGCATTCAATAGTGTAAAAATAAAAAGGACTAGAAATTGCAAGTCTGACAATGACAGCTTGATCCTTCTATTAAGCTTTTGCATCAGGTTTCTCAAACCTTTGCATTCCTGCGCTTTATGTGATAATGACTAAGCCCCTCCCCATCATGACAAAAAGGGGTGGGGCATGGGGGGCCTTTAAATGTTGCTCCCAACCCCCGGAAAAAGTTCTGCGGACGCCCATGACGGGTTGGATCTCTTAGGTTTAGGAAGAGGGTTAGGAGTCTGTGGGAAAATTATTAACATATGTTTTTCTGTATTCACACATTTTTATTGTATTTATGTGTTTTGTTTATTGTTGGGATGTATATGTGAAGACCTATTGTTTTTATACTCTTTTTTTTTTTTTTTTACCCATGTGGTTGTATTTTATTAGCGCTGTACTACATTTCTGCTATCCCTTGTTGTATGTCGGGACCAGGGCCATGGCATACTGTGAGTATGTCGGACTGTAGGCAAGCCTGGTCGAACTGCATGCTGATACATTTATAAAATTGTCTTACCAGGCCCCGCACCAGAAGGATCATGTCTTATTACCTGCTCACCTGCAAGTGATACCTGTCCTGGCACTGACTACGGAGACATTTTAAGGGAGACTAGCACTGAATGCCGATTGTCCTTCACCAGCTCTTCACAACACCGTGCAGTGTACACATCACCACGTTCAACCCAAAGGCAAAGAGGGGAACCACTGCACTGCACGAGGCTTCACACACTGCGGCTCTAGGCACGGATCCCAGCTTTCTGTTTATGCCCTGCAGCCTTATACATATGATTTTTAAGCATCTAAAAAGTGAGTGGATTACCTTTTTATCAAATAAACTACAGTTTTTACTGGATTACGCAATGTTTTTCTATATATCTTTTACATACCGTTTCTGATCTGCACGGACTGGGGATTGTGCCTTCACCTGAGACGCCAGTACAGCTGTCCTATGGGTTTGAGAATGATTTCCCTACAGGGTGTACGGCTTTCCATTCATTTGGAAGCCAGGTATCTTTGGTAAGCTGCCATGCTTACTTTTCTTGGTGTTTTTGGCTACACTGAGGTGTCCTGTGTGCAAAAGGTTCCCTCTCCGGTCTTTGGATTTTTAATTTACCACGTGGGATTCACTTTATTTACTTCTTTTCATGGACACTATTGAATGAACTTTATTTGTGCTTGTGCTCAAGCTAATCCTCTTTCACTAATATATGAACTAGTGGTGCACTGAATGGAAATTTTGGTGCCGAAACTGAAAATGCACTAAGCCAAAAATGACAGTTCTTAAAAAATATATTTATATTTGTATATACAATTGTCATATGCAGCCTACCTGTGCCTGGGCACTGACAGGCGGCACTGATAGCTGGCATTGGTTGGCGCCGACAGGTGGCACTGGCAGATGACACTGGCAGATGGTACTAGATGGCACTGGGTGGCACTGGCAGATTATTATTATTATTATTATACAGGATTCATATAGCGCCAGCAGTTTGCGCAGCGCTTTACAAAAATGAAGGCAGACAGTACAGTTACATCACAATTTGGTACAAGAGGAATCAGAGGGTCCTGCTCGTTAGAGCTTACTATCTAAGAGGGAGGGTCAATTGATACAAAAGGTAAAAGCTGTGGGGGATGAGCTCATGTAGAAATTTCTAGAGTATTAGGTAGAAGCAGGATAGGCTTCTTTAAAGAGAAAAGTTTTCAGGGATAGTCTAAAGATGGATAGATTAGGAGACAGTCGGACTGATTGGGGTAGGGAGTTCCAAAGGAAGGAAGAAGCTCTCAAGAAATCCTGGAGGCGAGCATGGGATGAGGTGACAAGGGAGCTAGAGAGCAGGAGGACTTGGGAGGACCGAAGAGGGCGGCTTGGTTGGTATTTTGAGACCAGGTTAGAGATGTAGCTGGGGGCAGAGTTGTGGATGGCTTTGTAAATTATTTTTAGTACTTTAAATTTTATACGCTGGGTGAGTGGTAGCCAGTGGAGAGATTGGCAGAGAGGGGTGGAGGACACTGAGCGGTTGGCAAGGTAGATAAGTCTTGCAGAAGCACTCATTATTGACTGAAGGGGGGATAATGTATGCAAAGGTAATCCAATGAGGAGAGAGTTGCAGTAGTCGAGGCGAGAGATAACCAGAGAGTGAATTATAAGCTTAGTGGTCTCATTGGTTAAAAAGGGGCATATTCTAGCGATGTTGCGTAGGCTGAGGCGGCATGATTTGGACAGGGATTGGATGTGGTCTTGAAAGGAGAGTTTAGAGTCTAGGGTTACCCCTAGCACCCTGGCATGTGGGGATGGACTAATAGTTGTGCCATTGACCTTAACAGAGAAGTCAGGGGAAGGGGCACGTGGGGGAGGAAATATCATGAGCTCAGTTTTACAGATGGCAGATGGCACTGGATGACACTGACAGATGGCACTGGACCGATCTGAAGAGAGGAGAAGGTTAACATTGCACAGATAGCGCAGCTCGTAATGAAACCGTTATGTAATTACACTGCAAGCAGAGAGAGAGAGAGAGAGACAAGCTGTCAGATTTCGGGCCTGATGTCGGAGGTGGGCGGAACTGAACAGCTAACACCCGCCCAGCCCCTATCCCATTGGCTGGTGTTTGCTAGCTGTTTGGTGCCGCCCACCACCGACATCAGCAGAGAAATCTGACAGCTTATCTCTCTCTCTGCTTGCAGTGTAATTACATGATAGTTGCATGCACAGTGAGAGTCGCACTATCTGTGCAATGTTAATCTTTCCATCTGAATAACACACCAGACACCCCCATGGACCGTGCCCCCTTTTGGTATCGTTTTTTTTTTTGTTCCGGCCGGAACCGAAAGCACCGTTTTTTTTGGCCAAAAATGCCAATAATTTTCGGCGGCCCAAACTTCTGTGCATCCCTAAAATGAACTTTTTTGATGTTGATTTTTAGCTTTATAGTGCTGCACTTTTTATATTAACTATTGTGCTTGGGTAACGGATCTATTTGCCTGTGCTAGCGGCTTTTTTTTATCACATCTGTCACAGTTTATTTTCCTAGCCCGGATTTAATTTTGGTTTTAATCCTGAACACATATCAGTGAGTACTGATTCTCCTTCACCAACACTTCACCGTATCCAACCCGAAGAAAAAGAGGGGAACTACCACACTTACGTTGTGAGGCCTCGCGCACCGTGGTTCCAGGCACGGTCCGTAGTGGGGTTCTGTTCTGCAACGGGCCCTAAGTTAGGGACCCAGCTGCTCTGTAGGGCTCAGCAAGGGCCAAGCTGCCCCTACCTACAGAACCTTCATCATTGGCCATCACCATTTCCTCTCACTCGATCTAAAAGTTTTTCTTACTACAATCCTTATATTCAAACCTAAAATAAGACTGTGACCTGTTTCTTCCATAGTGACTGTTACTTACCTCTGTTGATAAGTAGAGACTTTTCTTCCTGTTCACTTTTCGTAATCATCCCAACCTCCTCCGTGGACGGCTGATCACCCCCCACACGCGTCTCCACTTCTTCCTCTTTAACTATAACTTTTAGATGAATCCGTTCTTCATCCTAAACACAAAATAATAGAAAACATCTATTAAGGCTGAACTCCAGGCAGATCTAAAAGACACAAATGACAGCAGCTCTGCATTCATTAATACATCATTTAATGTGTTTTATTTTTTATAAATTTAACCACTTCAGCCCCGGAAGGATTTGCTCCCTCTAACCATTTGCTTACTGGGCACTTAAACCCCCCTCCTGCCCAGACCAATTTTCGGCTTTCAGCGCTGTCGCATTTTGAATGACAATTGCGCGACGTTGTACCCAAACAAAATTAGCCTCCTTTTTTCCTACAAATAGAGCTTTCTTTTGGTGGTATTTGATCACCTCTGCAGTTTTTATTTTTTGCGCTATAAACAAAGAGCAACAATTTTGAAAAAAAAAAATAAACCATTTTTTTACTTTTTGCTAGAATAAATCCCAAAAAAATATAAAAAAATCTAATTTATTAATCAGTTTAGGTCAAAATGTGTTCCTCTACATATTTTTTGTAAATAAAATCGCAATAAGCGTTTATTCAATGGTTTGCGCAAAAGTCTGCGATTTTTAATCGGGACTGTGATATTGTGGTGGACAGATCGGACACTTTTTTGGGACCACTGACATTTATACAGCGATCAAAGGTAAAAATAGCCACTGATTACTGTATAAATGTCACTGGCAGGGAAGGGGTTAACGCTAAGGGGGTGATCAATGGGTTAAATGTGTTCCCTCACTGGGTTCTAACTGTGTGGGGGCTGGGCTGGCAGGGACATGACAGATCTAACTGATCACGATTACAGGGATCAGTAGATCACGGTCATGTCCCCTGACAGAATGGGGAACCGCCGTGTTTACATTGGCGGTTCCCCCTTCTGCCTATGTATTAGTCGACCGCGGGCCACCGGCCGACATCGAGACCACCACACTCGCGAGCATGCTCACGGAGCATGCGGCGGGCATGAGAGCGTGCCGCCGGCGGCGCGCCCCCGCCCGCAAACTCTGGCTGCGCAAATCACTGTTTATAGACGGCAATACACGCAGCGGAGCCTCACGGCTGCCGTTTTTCTAGGCAAGTGGTTAAGTAGTGCAAGCAACTGAATGTGACCTGGTCAGGATCTTGCGTTACCTGTACAAAACAGCTCAGATTGAGAGAGAGAGAAGCAGAACAAAGAGCCAATCAGCTGTGCTGTAGTGCCAACTAGTGACATGCTAATAGCAGGAGAGAGCAGAGTGACAGGCAGATGAGCTCAGTCTGCTGCTTCTCCTTTCACTGTCCAGTCACAGGCTGGGGGGGGGGGGTGACAAGACTGGTAGTTGTTACTGGCCTGAAGCAGAGATAAATCAAGTCTACTGCCCATTTCCTGTGAACCTAGGAGGCCAGGGATCCATACCCTCGTGGCACATTATCACATTGGGCTGGACTTAGAGGAGCAAAGAACAGCACCACCTCATTCAGTATGCAGCCCATGTTGGAAGAACACAAGGAGGAAGAGGACCCACTATGACATGTGATTGGACTTAAGACCCACAGAAAAAAGTAACGCATGTGGATTTTTAAAAACCAATAAAAATTTAAAAATGTAGGGGGCTCAAAGAAGCAGCTAGAAATCGGGTGAGGAGGGCAAAGGCTGCACTTCAGATGTAGACGTAAGCATTAAAATAAAAGAATTACATAGAACATTATCTCACAGATTCGGAAAGGTTTCTGCATTCTATGCATCAAGTCTACTTACCTGATCATAGTGAGGGACGGTGTGATCTTCCTGTATGGAATCCCGGGAATACAGAGGACGGGGACATCTCTCTGGTGGGTTCCCATTACTGGATCCATCTGTAGGAAACACAACACTGACTGAATACATTGTTTCTATGTGTTTATCAGATGATGGGGGATCTAGGTGGAGTCTCCGTACTGCTCTCTCCTTTACAATAAAGTCTCCTCTTACCCGGTGATGTGAGGAGCGGCTGATTGTCCATCATGATGTCCTTGTAGAGCTCATATTCCCTGATGTGAAGGTCTACATATCTCCAATCATCAAATTACATACTTGAACAGTTTCTGTATTCAGTGTTCATTACTCACCTGTGCTGATATCTAGAGAAGGTTCCTCCTCTTTGGTTGTCACCATCATCCCGACTTCTTCCATAGACTCCTGATAACCCATCACCGTCATCTCCTCTTCCTCCTCTTTAACCACAACATTCAAAAATATCTGTTCTTCATGCTACACCAACAACAAGAAAAAAAAAAAAAAACTTTCAAATGTGGGGACCAATAAAATGAGAGAAGAGTGTAATCTCATAAAGTCTAGAGTCATTTCCCATCTACCGGATTATATTGAGGGATGCTGTGGTCTTCCTGTGTGGAATCCCGGGAATACAGAGGACGGGGACATCTCTCTGGTGGGTTCCCATTACTGGATCCATCTGTAGGAAACACAACACTGACTGAATACATTGTTTCTATGTGTTTATCAGATGATGGGGGGTCTAGGTGGACCCTCTGTACTGCTCTCTCTTTTACAATAAAGTCTCCTCTTACCCGGTGATGTGAGGGGCGGCTGATTGTCCATCATGACGTCCTTGTAGAGATCCTTGTGTCCTTCTAAATACTCCCACTCCTCCATGGAGAAATAGACAGTGACATCCTGACACCTTATAGGAACCTGACGCACACAATGATACAGTCACCATCCAGACACATCCCTTGTCTGTTATTGGATAATGTCCCAGAATTCCCAGCACCGCTCACCTCTCCTGTCAGCAGCTCAGTGTTCTTGTTGGTGACTTCTAGAATCTTCTTGTTATTGTTTCTCTTGGGTTTCAGGGAGTGAGGTGAAGACACTGTGATGGTCACCAGAGGAAAACTCTGGATTGAAAAAGCAAGAATAATGTCAGGTGACCTCCCAGAATCCTCCTCACCTCTCTGGTCAGGTCTGTGTTTTATTAATAGAGATAATAGTGATGTCATGTGACCTCCCAGAATCCTCCTCACCTCTCCGGTCAGGTCTGTGTTTTATTAATAGAGATAAGAGTGATGTCATGTGACCTCCCACAATCCTCCTCACCTCTCCGGTCAGGTCTGTGTTTTATTAATAGAGATAAGAGTGATGTCGTGACCTCCCAGAATCCTCCTCATCTCTCCGGTCAGGTCTGTGTTTTAATAATAGAGATAAGAGTGATGTCATGTGACCTCCCACAATCCTCCTCACCCCTCCGGTCAGGTCTGTGTTTTATTAATAGAGATAAGAGTAATGTCATGTGACCTCCCACAATCCTCCTCACCCCTCCGGTCAGGTCTGTGTTTTATTAATAGAGATAAGAGTGATGTCATGTGACCTCCCAGAATCCTCCTAACCTCTTCGGTCAGGTCTGTGTTTTATTAATAGAGATAAGAGTGATGTCATGTGACCTCCCAGAATCCTCCTCATCTCTCCGGTCAGGTCTGTTTTATTAATAGAGATAAGAGTGATGTCATGTGACCTCCCAGAATCCTCCTCACCCCTCCGGTCAGGTCTGTGTTTTATTAATAAAGAATTCTCCTCCCCTTCTCGGGTGAGCCAGTAGATTATGTCAATGTGGGGTTTAAAGGAGTCTTGCAGCTAAAACCCAACTAGTTTTAAAATGCTCAATCCCCACTCCAGCACCTATAGTAACCAAACTGTGTAAGAAAGATTTGTATGCTTGACTTTTTTCATTCTGGTCCAGTCAAGCGATCCCCTGTGCCAGCTAGGGTTGGCTGCAGAGGAATGGAGAGAGCGTTCAACAAAGGCTGTGAAAGCCAGGAGTCATGACATCACCCATAGGCTTGCATGGTGCAACCATTGTGGGCGGTCTCTCCTCTCCCCTGCAACTTCCGCTGACTGACACAGTGGAGCCGGATAAAGTGGCCGGATCAGAGGAGGCTAAAATAGGTAAGTACATACAGGGAGTGCAGAATTATTAGGCAAGTTGTATTTTTGAGGAATAATTTTATTATTGAACAACAACCATGTTCTCAATGATTCCAAAAACTCATTAATATTTGTACCAACAACAAGTTATTATTTTAATAAGGAGTTTTTATGTTGAACGGATTATTAAGACGTGAGGGACATACATGAATGGATAAAATCGGAGGAGACTAGGCCGGTGAAATAGGCCGAGGTGACACAGTCAGTCGCCTTCAACGTCCCCTCTCCTCTCTGGCGGGTGTTACCAACGTGGTACGTTCGGATACCCACTACAGTACTGAGGACCGAAAGTGTCGGAAACAACTTGCGAGAGAGGTAAGGAGACGTCGGTTGGGATCGACCGTGTCCCCTAGCGAACTGACCTGGTCTTACTTTTTTCAGTTCGTATGTTTAG
>BLSH010507485.1:128600-138744 GCA_018402905.1 Glandirana rugosa | reverse complement strand
CGGCATGAATCAGCAAAACCTTCGGGGGCCTGTCCAACCGAACCCATTGCTCCACTTCCGGAACCACCCTACTCCACAAGAGGCCCGGGACACCGATCCAACGAACCACCGCTTCCTCCCGCTGAACGCCCAACTGACGGCCGTTAGGCCGAACATCCGCTCTCCTGGACCCCCAATATACATAAGAATGTCCCAGGATCCAGACTAACCCCGGTGGCCCATCTGTAAAAGAAGAAAAACAGAACACAAACTAAAAAACCACCCATACCCGACACAATCCAATCACACCCATACATACCTCCCCCACTCCAATATGCTATAAAAGGTGAGGACGGACATACAGGCGGTATCGCCGCGATTCCCACCTGCCAATACGCCTTAAAGCCCCCTCATCCACTCCCCAACGAGCCGCCTCAGTAGCTGCTCCAATACGAAAGGAATGAGACGCATATTCCGTGACCGACAAGCCCAGTACTCCCAAACATTTCCGAAAGACCGCCACAAATTGATATCGGGACAGGGCCGATCCATCAGTATGTACCAACAACGGACCGCTCCCTACTGGCCGCAATGCCAACAAACCCATCACTGCCCTAATGGGGCAAGCCACCGAACCTTCCACCGGAAACAGCACGACCCTTAACCCCCTTCCCAGCTGATCCGTCTTGGACTTACGGATCCAAAACACCAACGACTCCTGACTACACCTAACGTCCCCAAACTGAAGGCCGTCACTCCCCCACCTGGACGAGCACACCAGCTCGCCAATCCGTAAAGCCCCAAAGAACGCCAAAGCAAAAGCCGCTTGGAACAGAACCACTTCATAAGGAGAACGGCACACCCGGGACAAGGCACCAAAAAGCGAAACCAACAATTGAAAAGAAACCGGTCTGCGACCATCCTGTACCCTGCGACCCCTTCGGAAGCCCTTCATTGCCTGGCGTACCAAAAAATCCTTAGTAAAATCCCTCAACCCCATTAACTTGAACAAAAAAGCCAACCCAGCCAACTTACCATTCAAGGCCGACACCGAAACTCCCATTTCAACATTACGCCCGACAAAGTACAAAACCAGAAACCTGTATTCCTCCTCCCTAACGGACACTCCAACAGCCTGTAGTAAGCCAAACCACTCCTCCCAAACTTTGGAATAAGCCACCCAAGTGGCCTGACTCACCGACCGCCGAATCAGGGGAGCGATCACCTCAATGCAACCCGCCACAGCCAGTCCGGACAGGGAACCCCCGACTGCGCCGCCTCCGGGGCCAATCTTCGGAATCTGTCCCACTGAAAGCGAGAAAGGGCGTCAGCAACAACGTTGGTACAACCCGGCACATGAACCGCATAAACAAAAGTATTCACACGCAAACATGCCAACACCAAATGGCGCAACAACCGCACCACCGGGGGGGACGAAGCAGACACGCTGTTGATGGACATTACTACTCCCATATTGTCACAATTAAAACGAATCTTCCGATCCCTAAACTGTGACCCCCACAATTCCACCGCCACCACTATGGGGAACAATTCCAACAGCACTAAATTCTTTGTGAAACCTTCCTCCACCCATTCCACGGGCCAAGGGGCCGCGCTCCATTGTCCCCCAAAATACGCCCCATAGCCCGCCGAACCCGCCGCGTCTGTGTAAAGCTCCATATCGAAACTCAAAAAGGCATCCGACATCCAAACCGACCTCCCGTTATAGGAGTCCAAAAAGGACTCCCAAACCAACAGATCCGCCTTCAACTCTCGCGTCATCCGTATACGGTGGCCGGGCGACTTAACACCCGCCGTGGCCGCCGACAGCCTCCTGTTAAACACCCGACCCATCAGCAAGAGTTTAACTTGCCAAGCAGCGACTGCAGCTGCCGCAAAGTCAACTTATTCGACTCCCTTGCCAACGTTACCGACCTCCTCAAATCCCCCAGTTTTGCATCCGGAAGGCGACACTCCATTTTGACGATGTCTATGTGAATACCCAAGAAACTAATCGCTGTGGAAGGCCCCTCCGTTTTGTCGGCCGCCAACGGAATACCGAAGCGCTCCGCCAAATGCTGGATGGTTGTCAACAGAATACGACAAACATTGGAATCTGCCGGTCCGATACACAGAAAATCATCCAAATAATGGATAACCGACGCAGTTCCAGACACTTCCCGAACCGCCCATTCAAAAAATTTGCTAAAACGTTCAAACAGCGAACACGAAATAGAACACCCCATAGGGAGACAACGGTCTACGAAAAACCCCCCTTTCCACTGACAGCCCAACAGATGAAAACTACCCGGGTGTACGGGAAGCAACCGAAAGGCGGACTCAACGTCCGTCTTTGCGAGCAGCGCACCTCTCCCATACTTTTTTACCCATCGCACAGCCGCATCAAACGAGGTATACGACACAGAACACAACTCTGGGTCAATATGCTCGTTCACCGACGTCCCTTTGGGATAAGAAAGATGGTGAATCAATCTATATTTGTTGGGTTCCTTTTTGGGGACCACCCCCAACGGGGAAACCACCAAATTATCCAGAGGCGGCTCCGTGAAAGGGCCAACCATGCGCCCCAACGCCACCTCCTTGGCCAGCTTCTCCGAAACCACCTCCAGGTGCGCCAATGCTGATCGCAGATTATCTGCAAATGGGGGGAGCTTGGGTAAACTACAAGGAATCCGAAAGCCTTCCGTAAAACCGCGCTCCAACAACTCAGCCGCCGCCCGGTCCGGATATCTACTTAGGAACGGGCGCATCCTTACTACGCTCACCGGAGTCCTCCCTCTTTCCTGGAGCATCCCCAGGTCTACCCCTGCCCCTCTGCACGCACTTAGACATGGGATGGGAGCCTCCGCAGCCGGAGCACTCGTGCTTGTAGCGGCAGGACGCGCCAAACTTGCACGTTCCATCATTGAACGCCCAACAAAATCCCCGCTTTTTATAGGCCGACTGACCCGAGGATGAGGGTCCGACGGCCCCTGACTGAAAAAACTGACTCCCCACCCGTGCCGACGTCATGAGCCGCATCCACAGACTAATATCCTTGTGGTCCCAGCGCAACAACGGCCTAATTGCCTTACGCTGCCGAAACTGCTCATCATACCTGAGCCACGCAACGCCGCCATACACCCGATGAGCTTCGCCGATCGCGTCCAAATAACAGAACAACGCCGAACAATGCTCAGGCGCCCGTTCCCCTATCACACTCGCTAGAATAGCAAATGCCTGCAACCAGTTACCGAACGTCCGGGGGATAAGTCTAACCCTCCTCTTCTCCTCATCCTCCCTCTTGGCTTCCTCCAACTTACCTCTATCCAGGTTAAAACGCTCCAACGGAAGCAGCGAGAAGATATCAACATACTCACCCTTCCAGATGCGCTCTCTCACCTCCTGCTTAAGGTGAGCTCCCAGGGGGCCCTCAAAACACACATACACCTCGCCCCTGGCCGAATCAGAAAGGAGGGTCCCCTCCTCCCTGTCCGCTGACCTAAACGCCCCTTCACCAACCCCCCCCACGGGAGCGAACGTACCCCCGGCAACCACCGGCCCGCCCGCCCCCAGTGGCGCCTGCACCGAACCCGCGCTAGGCGGGGCCGGCTGGGCCCACGCCGCCGTTGGCAGCCCCTGTGCGGACTCCAACCGGCCGACCACCTCCCGCAATCCCACTAGGAGCTGCGCCAAACCCACCTGTCCCGCAGGCACTCCCGGAACCCCGTCTTCCCCAGACGCAGGACCCCCCGACCCACTAACAGACACCCCGACATTCATACTAGAAAAGGAAGAAGAATGGCCTACAGGCCTCTTACCAGGCTGCCGCGGATGCACCGGTCCACCAGCCGTCACACGATCCTCCACCGCCGCGTCCTCTCCCACCGATTCTTCGTCTCCCTCCAGCTCCCCTTCTGACAGGCTGAGGAGGTCTTCCATGTCTGGCGACGCCCTCTCCTGGCCTGCAGCACCCAGAGCTCCCCGACCTGGAGGCCGGCCGCCCGCCTTCGCCTGCTCCTCACTCCGTTCACTAGGCCCAGGCAGAGACACTCTCTCCTCCCACCGGGCGCGCTCCCTGCCACGACCAGCAGGGGCCGCCGTTCCCGCAGCCGCGGTGGACTTCCTGCTCCCAGCCATGCCGCCTCTGCCCGCTCGCAGAGCCGCCCCAGACTGCCTCTGCCCGGATGGCCGTTGAGTTGCTGGGACACCGGCCGCACCAGGGGACAGGCCGGTTCCCGCCGCCGTAACACCTTCCCGCCGAGCCACCCGCCTGCCGCCAGAGGGCGCCGGATCCACCACACACTCCCTCGCTGGGGACCGAACGGCTCTAATACCTGGTGAAAGAGCCGCCGTCCCGTGATCCCGCCGGAGCCGAGGATTCCTCCCGGGGGGCTCTATGCGCCCGGCAGATCGGCGCTTGCGCTCCGCCCCCGGAGGGTCCCTGGAACAACTGCCCGAGGGGCTCCTAAGGCGGCGCTGGATCCTCCTGTGGTCCTCCGGGCTCAGCCGCTCCGGAGGACGGGACCGCCGTGCACGTGTGGCTGCGGGGGGAGGGGCGGACTCGGCAGCCCCCTGCCCCGCACCACGTAGCAGCTCCAGCATCCGCTCTTGAAGCCATCCCGGTCCCCGCTCCGCAGCTGCCTCCCGCAGCTGTGACAACAGGCCCTCCACCTCACCCATCTCAGCTGCAGAGGCCGCTGACATGGCAATGGAACGATCGCTAGCTGGAATTACGTCTCAATCACTTCACCTGCTCTATCCCCTCTCTCTGCTTCTGCTTCCTGCCCTGCCCTAAACTATATATTGCACCCCTCCCACACTAGTACTGCCCCCCTGACCTGTGGCTAACCTCCTTATACCAGCCCAGCTAAGGCCCCTTTTAACCCCTGTCATGCCGGCCCTACGCTATTACATTCTCTCCGGGCCTCTCTTCACCCTAAACCCCAAAGATGATAAAATACATTTGTAAAAAGGAACAAAGGGTTCCATGGAAGAATATCATCTCATAGCTTAGAATTCAATTTGAATTCTAGTTGTTCTGTCTCATCTACCTGATGATGGTGAGGGATGGTGTGACCTTCCTGTGTGGAATCCCGGGAATACAGAGGACGGGGACATCTCTCTGGTGGGTTCCCATTACTGGATCCATCTGTAGGAAACACAACACTGACTGAATACATTGTTTCTATGTGTTTATCAGATGATGGGGGATCTAGGTGGACCCTCCGTACTGCTCTCTCCTTTACAATAAAGTCTCCTCTTACCCGGTGATGTGAGGGGCGGCTGATTGTCCATCATGACGTCCTTGTAGAGATCCTTGTGTCCTTCTAAATACTCCCACTCCTCCATGGAGAAATAGCAATGACATCCTGTCAACTCTAGTCAGCAGCTCAGTGTTCTGGTTGGTTACTTCTAGAATCTTCTCATCATTGTTTCTCTTCGGTTTTAAGGGAATGCGGTGAAGGCAATGTGACGGTTAAATGGTCACTAGACTTCACTGGAGGAAAACTCTATATGGGAAGAGCAACAATAATATCATGTGACCTCCCATAATCTACCTCTTCTCTGGTCAGGTTTGTGTTTATTAATAGAGATAAGAGTGATGTCATGTGACCTCCCAGAATCCCCCTCACCTCTCCAGTCAGGTCCGTGTTTTATTAATAGAGATAAGAGTGATGTCATGTGACCTCCCAGAATCCTCCTCACCTCTCCGGTCAGAGGGAACAGATTAAATTTTATATATGTAAAAATTATATTTTGTTTTTAACATTATTTTAGTGGCTGTAAAGGCCCTCTCTTTACTTGTACTTACAGGCAAGCTTACAGTCAGGATTACCTGTAGGCACAATGCATAACTCCTAAACGTGCACCATTTAGGAGACATTTACATCGGATGACATCACGTCATGGGCAGTGACGCTCTGCATTCCAAGGCATACTGTATGCCATAGAATGCCAAGCCCGGGGCTCCCTTACACATGCGTGGGAGTGACATCATCACAGCTCTAGCCATTAAAATGTTTGGAGCCCTAAAACCCTGGAAGGAAGACCGGGTGAAGATGAAAGTGCCTGGGGAGCAGTGATAGTGCTGCGCTGGGGGGCTCCGTTTGCAGGTCAGCCTGTCATAATGTGCTAGTATGTGGTGCAAACCTGCACACTATGACACAACGCTGCAGGGGGCCCAATTTTTTTCTATTTTTGGGGGGATGGCAGTTTACTACTGTTTTAAAGGTAGTGACAAATTCTATTTATGGAGTCATCATATTTTCATATAGTGGAATATACAGTATGGCTCTATATATAGGTAATATTGTAGTAGGTAGTATTGATTATAAAATATATACACACACACAAAATATTGTCAAAGGTATTGGGCCATCTGCCTTTAAACGCACATGAAATTTAATGGCATCCCAGTCTTAGTCTGTAGGGTTCAATATTGAGTTGGCTCACCCTTTGCATTTATAACAGCTTCACCTCTTCTGGGAAGGCCGTCCACAAGGTTTAGGAGTGTCTATGGGAATGTTTGACCATTCTTCCAGAAGTGCATTTGTGAGGTCAGGCACTGATATTGGATGAGAATGCCTGGCTCGCAGTCTCCGCTCTAATACATCTCAAAGGTGTTATATCGGGTTGAAGTCTTATGCAGACCAGTCAAATTCCTCCACCCCAAACTTGCTCCTCCATGTCTTTATGGACCTTGCTTTGTGCAGTGGTGCGCAGTCATGTTGGAACAGGAAGGGGCCATCCCCAAACTCTTCCCACAAAGTTGGGAGCATGAAATTGTCTTGGTATGCTGATGCCTTAAGAGTTCCCTTCACTGGAACTAAGAGGCCAAACCCAACCCTTGAAAAGCAAACCTACACCATAATCTCCCCTCCACCAAATGATTTGGATCAGTGCACAAACCAAGGTCCATAAGGACATGGATGAGTGAGTTTGGGGTGGAGGAACCTGACTGGCCTGCGCCTCAACCTATTAGAACACCTTTGGGGTGAATAAGGCCTCATACACACGGGCGTATCAAAAAAAATAAACAAAACGTCGGGTCCGACGTCAAGGAAAAAAAGTCGACGTTTTTTGGCGTTATGCATTGGCGTTTTTGAGCGTTAGTGAGCGTCGGCGTCAATAGGCGTTTTTTAAAAAAAATCATCCCTCTGCTATTTTTCAACCTAAAAACGTCGGCGTCAAAAAACGCCGGAAAACGCCGGTACAATATTAGGTGGCGTCTGTTGGCGTTTGTTGGCATATTGTGGCGTCGGCGTCAAAAAACATCAAAACGTTACAGCCTCAGAACGCGATGGCCATGGGTTCTACTTTCTGCTCACTAACGCCGACGCCACCTACAGCTCAAAAACACCGAAGTTTTTATGGGGCCATTGACTAACATGGAGAGCTGCAAAAAAAGCCAGAAAACGCCGGCGTCAAAAAACGTCAGTGTGTATGAGGCCTTAGAGTGGAGACTGCGAGCCAAGCCTTTTTGTCCAAAATCAGTGCCTGACCTCACCAATGCACTTCTGGAAGAATGGTCAAACATTCCCATAGACACACTCCTAAACCTTGTGGACAGCCTTCCTGGAAGAGTTAAAGCTGTTATAGCTGCAAAGGGTGTTCCTGGGCCAACTCAATATTGAACCCTATGGACTAAGACTGGGATGTCATTAAAGTTCATGTGCGTGTAAAGGCATATTTAAAGTGACACACAGACTTTACAGATGTTTGCAGAACAGTAGTTCAGTTAGTCCCGGTTATATTTAAAGTGACACACACAGTTTCCAGATGTTTGCAGTGATATGGGTTCTCCCGGCTTATTTATACTTTTTTGACACAGTTTGAAGATGATTTTAGAACAGTTATATGGCCTCTACCGTTAATTAATACTTTTCAGACACAGTTTGAAGATGATCCACATTCACCTCCATTTTTGCTTTTTTTATTTTTTTAAAAATATTTAAAGTTATTTCCCTGTCCCCATTTCTTTGTAGGGAACTTGTCCCACCCTTACCCCCATTTTCCTTCCTTTTGCAGACCTCTAGGACCTTCCTGGACTTTTTTACAACAATTTTCACAACTTTCATTAAAATTACCAGAACCCCGGACCCGAACCCGGACTTTTTTTTGAAAAGTCCGGGTTCGGGTCTGGGTCCCGGACACCCCAAAGTTCGGTACGGACCCGAACTTTACAGTCCGGGTTCGCTCAACTCTAGTCGGGAGGCATACCCCGCTATGTAATATTTTCTGTAACTGCTGGAGAGAAGCACAGGGGAATACCATAGAGCAATGCTGCCCAAACTCAGTCCTCCATTACCCCCAACAAGTCATGTTTTTTTGGATTTCCTTCACCCTGCAAAGGTGCTTTAACCATTTGACCACCGGGCACTTAAACCCCCTTAACAACCAGACCAATTTTCAGCTTTCAGTGCCCTCACATTTTGAATGGCAATTACTCAGTCATGCAGCACTGTACCCATATGAAATTTTTGTCCTTTTTTCCCCCCACATAAACAGAGCTTTCTTTTGGTGGTATTTAATGAAATACAATTTAATGCACTGAAATTTCGGCCACCGAAAATTATCGGGCAAAAACTGTGTTTCCTGACGCCAACATGGCAGCATACTAGTGATAGAGCTCCGCCTCTTGACCACTCCCTCAGGAGCAGTGAATAGCATAAAAAAAGGCATAGTTAGCTGCCCCCCCATTCTTCTTTTTGTCCTCATACCTCAATGCACCAGTGAAGAGTAAGCAGTTCTATGTCCCTACCTCTGCCTCTGTGCAGTAGCCATCTGGGTTCAAACCTCTCCCAGTGCGAAGACCCAGTGCTCGGGCGGCTAAATTGCGCTAGTTCATTCATTTTCCTTTTTTGGTTCCTTGCACCATACAGGGCTGCCTATCCCTTTTATTCTGTGCTGTCTCATATATGTTCTCCCTTACCTTGATCTGTTTCTCTTTTGAGTGCCTCCCATGTCTCCATGTTTGTTTGTGTTCTGTTTGCCCATGTGGCTAGACCTTGCTGCCTGGGGCATCTTGATGACATCATCGGGCTGCACCGGCCATCTTGCTTATGGGCAAAAGCCCACTGTTGCTAGTAATGAGGGATGCAGTCCTGGGGGAGCTCGCCCTGATGATTTTTAACAGGTAGTCCACCTAAAAAAAAAGCGCGTGTGTGTGTGTATATATATATACATACATATATATATATGTATGTATGTATGTATCTATGTATGTATACTGCATTAATTTTTTTCTTTTACTCAAAAAAAGAGAGAAATGTATGTAAATATATGTAAATTTATTTCTTTTGGTAAAAAAAAAACAAACTTTTATTTTCTGTTTGTTATGAAGGCATATATTTTTTCTCCTCTCTTTTTAATGTCAAAAGACCTTCTCTCTCTAGTGCTTTTTTCCTTTCTGCCTATCCTCATTTCAGCTGGCCATCCTATCTGTCCTCAAGCCAGTCACCGCTTATGCAAAAAGACCCTCAAATTCAAAGGTACGGGACCACCAAGTAAGTCCAGAGAAAGTTTCTCCTTTGATTGTCTATACAGGTTTTATCCTTGTCAGAGACCGGATATAGCCAGGGGAGGGCTGGCAGCCTTAGGCCTGGGGGGCAAGTCCAGTCAAGTGGCCCATTGAATCAGTTCACCATCCATGCCCACCTGGTTTTAGAACGGATATTGATGTTATGAAGCAAGACAAATATGATACAATGTGGTAACAATTTAATGTTAATAGCAACAAAGGAGGTTTAACAAAAATAATGCTTCAATGCAGCCTCACCAGTGCCCATCAATGCAGCCTCATCAGTGCCCATCAATGCAGCCTCACCATTGCCCATCCAATGCAGCCTGCAATGCAGAGAGAGGAGAGCTGCTGGATTACACAGATCGGTGATCTCCCGCATACCTGGCGTGGCCGCTCTCATATAAAGTCCCACCTCCTGGACCGGCTCCTCCCCTACCCGTTACCACTCCGACGTAACTACCCGTGACTACTCCGACGTAACTACCCGTGACCACTCCGACGTAACTTCGTAATAAAAACAATTTGGAGGAAACAACGATAATTGTAATTTAACAATGGTGTAACATAGTATAAACAGAACGAAGTATTGTAGTTATAGGCAAGATTTTGGTCCACCCGTACCTACCACTTGACTAAGTT